>PVJA010017326.1:0-41850 GCA_004027025.1 Myocastor coypus | reverse complement strand
GGAGAGGGCGAGGGAGAGGGGGAGGGAGAGGGGGAGGGAGATGGGGAGGATCTGAAACAGGTCCCAGAACTATCTAAAATCAGGAACAAGCCTTCCTACTTGAATTACTGCGCAGATTCATTTTGAGACTGCAGAATGTGTTGGTGATGTTTTTCTAAAGGGCAACCCCAGTTCCTGAGAGACAGAGGCACCCTCCCTCCGACACACACTTATCCTGTCTTCTGGGGACAAGGAAGGAAAGCCAGCTCAAGCCCCAGCCTCTGCAGTGATGAGGGCCCACTTAGGAAGAGCTCAAGAGACCCCTGGGCTGGAAATGTCCTTCCTCAAACCCCTGTGGTGTCGCTGCCTGGCCACCTGTCCTTTCTTAGTCTTCACTGTACCACGTCATGGGAAACAGAAGTCAGCATTCACTCAAAACAAAGAAATGGGGCCGTCCTAGAAATGCCTTCCACAGAGTCTTCAGAGACAACAAGCATATTCTTCTATCTAAGTAAGAAATTAAAACATTGACTCAAACCAGAATTTTGGCAAGGAACTTGTGCTAGGGAAGCCGCTCAAGCTTTCTGTACCCCTGAGCTGGCATCTTTCAAGGGGCATCAGGCTGAGCTCTTCTCCAAAGAGACTCTGTTTAGAGACCCTTGGTTTCCTTAGAAGAGGACCTCAGGAAGATTCAGTAGGTATTACGTGTCTGTGTCACCCTCCAAAATGCTGAAGTATGAGCCCCTATAAATGTGACTTTGTTTAGAAGCAGGATATCTGCAGATGACCGAATTAAGAAATTCCTGAGCGTAGAGCCTAGCCAACATGACGGTCATCCTTACAAAAACACAGATAACTGGATGCAGACACTGGGAGCAGAGGAACATGAAAGCTGGAAGCTAAGGTGGCATGGCCTCTAGCCAAGGA
The DNA here is from genome assembly GCA_004027025.1 of Myocastor coypus. Lineage (NCBI taxonomy): Eukaryota > Metazoa > Chordata > Mammalia > Rodentia > Myocastoridae > Myocastor > Myocastor coypus. The sequence continues at coordinate 40,944 of PVJA010017326.1, read as the reverse complement.
GTGCCGAAGGCCCCCAGCAAACTGCCAGAGGCAGGAATCAGACTCTTCTCCAAAGCCCATGCAGGGATTCAACCTTCCTGATATCCAGGTTGAGCCTGAGACTCCAGAACTTTCAGACTATGCAGGTTTTCTCTCAGGCCACTAGTTTGTGGCACTTTGTACTACCTCAGCCCCATCAGACTCAGTAAATGCTGTGGCTTGGATGTAGATTGTCCCCCCTGACAGTACCCCATTGTGAGCTATTCAGAGGGTGGGACATTCGTTTGACTGTGATGTTTAGACATGGGGTCACTGGGACATGACCAGGATTAGAGAGGGGCTCAGGGTACCACCACTGTGAGTGCACATCCATGCATCCGTGGCTTCACAGAGGGAGAGTAAATAGCACACTCTGGCCCGCACATTGACAAGAAGGCCACCACCAGATGCTGGCCCTCAGCTTTGGGTCAAAACCAAAAACCAAAGTAAGCCCCTTTCTTATTTACCCTGCCATGTAATGTGTTGTTAGCAACAGAAGAATGGACAGAGGCCATATGCATGTGGGGAAGCGAGTGAGGCCGGGCAGGAAAGGACCCCATCAAGCCAGCTGCCCTTAGCAGCTGGGGCCTCCGCAGGCCTCACATGAGCAGAGCTTGGGCCTCCCTGGCTCAAGCACTCACCCATGCCTGGGCATCTTCCTGCTTCTGAACCCTCACATCGTAAGTCACTCAGTGCAGTTCTTGGCTGAGCCTTTCTCTAAGTGTAGTCTACAAGTCATTTCGTGGAGGTTCCCCGAAGAAAATAATTCCAACAACATTGTACAATTCCTCTCCCCCTCTTCCCCCTGCAAATATGGAATGCATGTGTGCAGATGGAAGATCAACACCGGCAAGCAGAGCTCTCCTAGGTGAGATTACATCCTGCAGGACAAAGGCTGGGGAACGCCTTTGTTTTTAACGTTGATGAACTCTTTAGGGGTCTTGGGACAGCTCCTTGGGTAAGAAAGGGTGAGTGTCCTGTCTGAGCAGAGGGCAGGGGCCGTGCTGCGTCAGTGTGCTCTGCTGGGGGGCACACAGGGCAGGGCAGGACCCGGCCTGGGGAAGGGGTGATCATCATGCTGGGTGCCAAGGGCCAGCAGTGAGGGGTGCCGCAGCCCCGGCATCCCAGACCCGGCTGAAAGAGAGAGAAAGGAAGGCCACCAGGAGCCACAATTGGTTCAGGTGCCCAGAGGTAGAGTGTCCTGTTTTCTCCAGCAGATCAGCCCTTTTTTAACTCCTCTCCCATGGGGCAAGCGACCCCCAAGTCCTCCCCCACAGCCCACCCCACTACCAGGCAGACAACTTCTGATTGTAGGTTCTGAAGGGCGCTGTATGCACCTGGACCAATGGTTCCTAGTGGGCCAGGCTACCTGAGGTCACGGCCAGCCCTGGGTCCTGCGGCTAATCATGCACCCCTGGGGTTCCTCAGAAATGGAGACACAGCATACCTGGTACTGGATTAGTTACCGAGTGCATGTAAACAACGCATAATCGAAGCCTGCTCTACAAGCGTTTGCTGGGCCAGCCACTCCAGACACTGCAGCAGAATGGGGCATTTCCTTCTCTGCCTGAAGCATACAAACCCTTGGCCTGGATGCCACGCTGCAACACCAGCTGTCATCCAAAATTTGCCCAAACACAAAATAGTCCTGCTCTGTACGGTTTTTCCTTCTCTGATCGTAGCTCTGCAATAAAGCATTCTCTTAGCACACACTCTCTTCGCTAATAGGAAAGTGACTTGTTTTTCTCTCATCAGTTTTAGTCTTCTTTCCCCACACAGCTCAGCCTAACCGGACATCCTGTCACCATTAGAGGCAAGCGTGGCTACCAGAGACTCTGATCGGTGGGTCGTCAGCCTTACAGCCACCATGGGTCTGGCAGAGATAAGGATATCACTCATTTATTGGTACAAGTTTTGTGTCTCTCTTCATCATTAATGGAGGGTAGGGCTGAGAATCAGGGATCCCGGCTAGAAGAGGCTCGAAAGTCCTAGAAGGAAACCTTCCAAGACCTGCCGTTGGGGTGCTCCATCTGTGGATGAGTAATCAGCCAGAAAATCACGCTTGTCTGTTCATCCTAAGAAAATCCACTAAATTCAGATCCACCATGATCACGTATCAGTAGCTTTGCAGGTAGAAGAGCGACCAGTGCACCCACCCCGCTCATGAAAAATTACCTACTTAGTAAATGGCTGCTCATAATCCTAAACAATCTGCTCTAGCACCTCCTTACATAAACTTTCTTATTTAAATGCTATTCTAATCTTCTCTCACACCAGATTCCAAGGGCCTCATCTAATGAGCAATGTGACTGACATATTCTTCTCTTCTTTCTTTTTTTATTTATTTTTTTCTTGTTTCAGAACTTTTGTTTGTTTGCTTATTTATTTATTTTTATGGCCGGTTCAGCCTGCCCTGAGGGCAGGGCTGGCGCAGGATGTGGTGCCGGGGATCGAACTGCGGTCCCTGAAGCCGCCTAAGCTTTCCTAAGCAGGCACTTTAGACCACTGAGCCATCCTGCCAGGCCCCATGTATTCTTTTCTTAATGTATAATTTACCTACCTTAAAACATTTCCCAAACCTAAATATATTGGTAGTATAAGTTACTTGGGTCACTTGTTCATTCACTCAACGTTTTTTTTGTTTTGTTTTGTTTTTTGTCTTTGAGACAGTATCTCACTCCGTAGCCCTGACTGGTCTTGAACTCATGGTGCTCCTACATCACTGTCCTGAATGCCAGGCCTACAGGTGTGAGTGCTGTATTTGGCTCCCTGATTAAACATTTGCTGCACATCTACAGAGGAGCACAGCACTCCTGCTGTATCTGCCTGAGTGTGTCTGCACCGTGGGCAGTGGCGCCTTTCTTCCCCCCCCCCCCTGCAGCCCACCTGCCTGTCTCGTTTCTGCTGGCTCTGCGTGGAGTGCCGACTTCATCTTCTTGGAAAGCCTGTCAGACGGAGGCCCACATGAAGCAAGGGACAATCCTGTCCCTCACCCTCCAGCAACCTGGTGTCCTAATAGTAAGCAGGTCAGTGGGCCTCTGGTGCGGCAGGGCAAAACATCTTAGGATATGGGAACGTGGCATGTGGAGGCTGGAATGGCAGAAGATAGCACGCGCTTCCTTTGTGGGGCCCACAGCTGGCTCCACGGGTGAGCACAACTCAATGCCCTTCGTGCCCTCTAACACAGTTGCAGGCCACCGTCCTGCTTAGGGAGGCTGCACCCTCTGAAGAGGCTGCAGGCTTCCTCTGCTCAGGGGCAGCCATCTAGGCCCCCAGGGGTAGGCAGGCTGAGGTCACATGCTTGCCACCTGCAGCTCCTTTGTGGTTGCTATCCCCGCATGAGGCCTTATCATGTACACCCGAGACTCCGTGGGCAGCTCCGGAAGCACCGTTCACTGCACCTACAGCAGGGCAACCTGGGGTTCCCACAACAAGCAGCTAGAACAAGGGACAGAAGTCCTGGGCCCAGGGCCTGATTCTGCTCCTTGCTTATTGTCTGGTTTGGGTGGTGTCTTTACCCCTAGAGACATCTTCCCTGCCCTGGGAAACCTAGGGTGGAGTTTGAGGAATCCTTGACTCCAGCTCACATATCCTGTGATCCTGTTGTATCAGCTCAGCCCTATTCTAACCACGCACAACCTTCCCAGAAAGACGTTGTCTACTGTTCCTGTCACTGAAGGTTCCTGTTACCATGCTCTGACCTCAAGACCCTACCTCAGGCTATAAGTGTTCTTGAAGATGGTTTTGCAAAACCATTTATTTTTCACTAGACTCAGTGCGGAAAGAAAGTAACATTATATTGAATATTGCACATAAAATAAGACCTTAGTTTTTTGTATTGTATTATTTAAAATTTATAATTCAACATCTAAATAAACATGACTTGGAGCTGAAGAGATAGCTCCATGGGACAAGTGCCTGCCTGGCAAGTGCAAGGTCATCAGTTCAAAACCCGGTCTCACCAAAAAATAAAAAATAAAAATAATGAACATGATTATATTTATTCTTTAAATTTTATGTATTTGGTATAGGGTCTCACCATGCCACTCAGACTCATAGTGATCCTCTTGTTTTCAGCCTTCCCAGTGCTGGGGTTATAAGAATGGGCCAGCACACTTGGTCTCAGCAACTGGCTTGGTGTGCCTAGGGTGGGGCCAGCATTACATGTGGTACTGGGGGTTGAACCTGCGTCCTTGCACTTGCCAGGCAGGTGCTTACACCACTGAGGTATGTCTCTGGCCCCACCGTCTTTATTAAAAAAGGGTTTTAGCCTTCAATAAATGGAGGTGGTGGAAGAAAGTGTGATGACACAGGGTTAAATCGGTGGAGAAAGACCATGGGTTTGGAGGGACTCTTCAGTGACAGTGCCATAACGAATTCAACCTGCCTCTTGTCACTTTTCAGAGATGACCCCTACTGACTTCCTTTGGTGATCACATCATATGAATTTGAGATAATTGGCCAACCGGGGGTTTACATTTCTATTCTGGTTTCATTGGAAATGAAGCAAGTTTTAATTCTGCTTAAAAAAAAAGTCCATCTCACAATACACACTTGAAGATCCCTAAGTAGCTAAATTCTCTCTTTATCCCTTGGTGTCTGGGAACCATTTTGCTCTTCAAAATGGCTGACTAGATAACTGCATTCCTGGAGATTTTGCAAAGCCAAGATTAATTTTTCACTGGAATTGGTATAAAAGGATTATAACATTATATTAAACATTGCACATAAAACATGATTTTGCGTTTTTGCATTGCATTATTTAAAATTTGCACAATTCAAGATCTCAGTAAACATGGCCATCTTTTGTCTCTGAATGGATTTTCTGAAGATGCTATGCACAAAAATCCAATTAGGCATGAGATGAGCACCAAATGTAAGGCTTCAAATTTAGAGCCACACACTCTCCACCCTTCTCAAGATAACTAGCATCGTGTCCAGCTGCCACTTTTCAAAATTAAGCTGGGGATGTAGTTCAGTAGCCCAGGATCTGCCTGGCAAGCATGAGGCCTTGAATTTGAGTCCCCTACCAAAATTAACAGAATTGATTAATTTGGCTGGCCATGGCAGCGCACACCTGTAATCCTAGCAGTGGGGAGGCGGTGGCAAAAGAATCAATGTGAGTTTGAGACCAGCCTGGGTTACAAAGTGAGCTCAAGGCCAGCCTGGACTACCTAGCATCCTGTCTCAAAAAGACAAAAAATAAAAAAATAAAGTAAAATAAAAATTTTTAATTTCAAAATGAACTATTTTCATAGGAATGTTTTTTGAATTGTTTGAAATAAATGTTTATCTTTATAATACTCTAAAAAATAATAACTTGGAGCTAGAAGCTAATGTGTATCCCAAACCAGGGAAATCAAGAAATTTCTATGAGGATCAAAACCCTGCTCCCTAAATCTTCCTTTCACCCCCCTCTCCTTGTTCCCTTTGGGCTGTGAGCACTTGGGGCTGACTCTGTTCACAGTCCATTCCTCAACTCCATCCGGCTCCCTCTCTAACACAAGGCTACAAAACTCTGAAAATGAGAGGCCCCCCACAACCTGAACCCCAAGAGCTATTCCCTGATGGGCTGCTCTGCTGCAAGGGTGAGACTCTGCTTTATAGCAGCCTCTCTCATAGCACCACGAATAGGAGCATTTAACAATTCAGTGTTTGCACAGAGCAGGTGAGAGCTGGCCAAGATTTTAAAAGCGATTTCACAAGCTTGGTCAGCAGGGAGATGGATGGGTGAGCGGTGGTAGATACAATTATTTGACTTTTGGGGCTGTTCCTTTGAAGCTTCTATGCTTAATAGAAAGAAAAAGAATAGTCCTCTTTGCCAACCTTTTGTAGCTCAATCTTTATTGTTCCCATCGAAGCCCAAAGAAAACGGACAAGAATCATTTTGTCCAGAATGCATTTGTGTATTTTATATAGGTCGGGGCTTTGAAGCGTTGGTAGTTAAGTGGGAGAAAAGACAAAGATTTTTCTCTACTCTGAGAAATCAAAGGAAGACTTTCTGAAGCTCTATAGTCTAACTCAAAACAGACCTGGGTGGTATTCCCTCAAATATACACTTCTTTTGCTATTATACTCAGCATGGAAATTAGCTCAGGCCCACTGAATGATGAAAATTAGATCAGACCACAAAGAACAGCAACTGAAAGCCAATTCAGACTTCTTTTTGTAAAAATTATGACTATGATTTCCAGGACGAGAAACGTTTTCCTTAGTTTGAAGGCTCTCGGTCATTCAGTGTTCACCTCGAAACCATGGGCCTGGTCAATGGGCTGCTTAGGTCCACTGTCCGGAGGAGGGCCTGTTTGTTTGACTAGGAACATATGAGAGTTATATAGCAAATATTGACTTAATGATGAGCTGAGTGCTCGGCTAGGTGGGTTAAATCAAATATTAAGTACATCTATTTTATCAACTAATTTGATGGTTAAAGTAGGTCACTGGGAGCCATTTTGGTAGATTTCTCACAGAAAGAAAAGATTAAATGTATTTCGATGGCCTTAGCTATGGCATATAGGATGGCCACTATGGAAAGAACTGGTGAGAATTTGAGGAGATGTAATAATTTTCTGCTGACAGGAAAGCGTTCCTGAAACTACGTGAGAAGGGCTCACACTAGGAAAATAGTTGTGTTGGGTTTTGAACCCTGAGTTCCGAGAACAACAATTTTCCACCTTCTTTTGTTAGTTTTATGCACTTAACAATGTCAGTGGTAGGACTGGGAGATCCCCACCCATTTGGGCTTAGAGTTAAGGGGCGAGTAGGGTTTCTACAGGCAAAGGAATAGAGCTAGCATTCTAAGTCGGGGGACTTGGAGAGCAGAAGGCACAAAGAGGAAGAAGGCTAGCTACCTTGGGAACAGAGAGTTCTCAGAAACCCATATACCCATGAAGAATCCACTCTCCATGCTCTGTCATGCTAGAGACTTGAATTTTGAGTTTTCCTTCCCCCATAGTCCCTGGAATATGCTCAGACAGTTTAGATCTGCTGCCCACCTACCCGGCTTGCCAGCTCTCGGTTCAAGCAACCTTTGCCCTTCCTTCTGCAGACCTGTCCTGCCGCCACCAGCATCTGTAATCCATACACCACACACACAAGGCTGCTCACCATGCACACCAAATCAGTCTCCCAGACATCAGCCTCACCCTCCCGCATATAGGCGAGCATTACAGGTGCTACACACAGACACTTCATCACCAGCATTTACACGTGTAGCCCAGGCTCCTGCACCACCAAAGCAAGAGGGTCAACAGACAGGCACCTTTGCGGGCACCCGTGTTGGGCTTTATCCTACAGGCCTCAGGCTCACTCAGCCTGGTACCTGTCCCCCTGCTGCAAGCTGTTCCCCAGTTTGTGTCCTATAGTAACAGGTTACAATCTCCACTTCCCACCTCCAGTCTTCCTTTTGTTTGTTTGTTTGTTTGTTTTTTTTTCCTTTTCCATTTTTCATATTACCTTTTCAGTACTGGCTACAGAACCCAGGGCTCTTGTGCTGAACCATACCTTCCACCCATTGTTTATTACTATGTATTTTGAGAGAGGGTCTTACTAAGGTCATTTAATTGCCAAGGTTGGGCTGGAACTTGCAGTCCTTGTGCCTCAGTCTCTCAGCACACTGGGATTATAAGCGTGTGCCACCATACCTAACTCATCCATCTGTCTACTCTTTCCCCTATAAAATCTCTTTTCTCCAACTCTACCATTGCTCCCAGCCCAGATGGTGAATGAGGAGCTGCAACTGAGGCTGTCACTCTATATCTTAAAGCAGGCCCAATTTTGAAAGGTGGAGAACTACTGAAAAATACAGGCACACTTGGATAACTTTTTCACCTCTACAGCAAAAGAGAGGAGTAAGGTTTTGTTTGCTGGTACCTGTATACATCTGAGGCCAGGCTATCCTCCACAGTCCCACAGTCTGGCCAAGACCACAGCACCGATAGGCCATTGCCCTAGCAAAGGTCGGCACAAACATCTGCACACCTGCCTCTGGCCAGCTCCCCTCCCAGCGGAGTCTGGGATGGCCATTCTGGGAGTGGTGGCCTCCAATATCTGGCTCTTCAGTGCTTTGCATATTTTGCTCCAAGCTTCAGCCTTATTGCGGTGTTCACCTTTGTACGACCAACAAAGATTCACATTCACTGAGCCCAGTCTAGGCAGATGCAAATGGACCCAAGTCTAAGATTTGACATTAACAACTCCAAATGGATAGACACTTGTCACTCAAAAGACAATGCTCTGGCTTCTTGAAGATTGAGTAAAAAAACCTAAATCTCAACTCAGAGTCTGTGCATAACAGTAACCCTGTTTTTAAAATCCCATGCCCACACTGAATGAAGAAGAATTGCTGCCTAACAGAATAATTACAAGCAGGTGTTTAGGGGCGCTGCTTCTCATGTATAATTTAATTGAGTTGTTCACTTACACCAATCCACAAGGCAAAGTTGAGGGTGTGCACCTGCACACACAGGGATGGGCTTAGCTGCAAAGAGAGCTCTATCCTCTCTGGGAAAGTGCAAAAGCAGGTATATTTATCATGAATGAGACAGAAAATATAGGTTTATCAGATTTGGAAGAAATGTGAGTTCAGAGCTATAATAATACATAAGAAAAAAAAAAAACAGGCATATATTAACAACCCAGTATGACAGACTCGGAAGAAAAGTACATAGCATTTAAAGATATTTAGCATCAAAATAATGATTCCTTCCCTTTGAATGAAGAAGAAAATAGGAAGAAATGCTTCCAAAGACTTTTCAGAAAACCTGACAAGTCTGCTTCAGAATTCAGTCGTGGGGTGCAGGGCGGTGTGGACCATGAGCAAGAGCCGGCAGAGCCGCTGCGCACAGCGTTCAAGGACCCAGCCCGGCCTGTGACTGGTTAAGAGCAAAATAGAAGGTCAACAATAGGAAGCAGAGACGTGGGTCTTCTGCAAATGGGACAGGGACTAGGAGATAGAACGGGAGGGACAGGGACATAACAATTGGGATGGACGGCATCACAGACCAACACACATGGACCGGCTCCCCACAGCAGATGTTGTCACCCTATACTGCAAATGCATACTCAGAAAAATACAATTTAAGAAAACTTTTTAAAGGAACACCTGGACCGGCGATCAGAAAAGTGTACTCGGTCCTGGCCTTCGTCTTGAGCAAATTCCCAAATTCTGTGAGTCCTTTTCCTCATTTTAACGAGAATCCTTCAGCTTTCTTTGGTGCTTGCCATAGAAAGGCTGAGATGTCAGTCACATGAGGGTCTCTGCAAACGTCCAGGGTGGGGGCCGTAAGAAGGAGGGGCAGTCTGCCAGGCGGGGTGTCCGCAGGCCCTGCCCTGGTGCTTTCTGCTTACTTCTCCGCTTTGAGCCTGGCAGCTGCGAGCTGAGCAGCGCCAGCAGGTAGAGCGGGCTGTGGGAAGCCCTGAGGGCTCGGCCACCGCACTTGCCTGCTTCACGCAGAACCCACGCTTTCTTGCCAGCCAAGTCCTGCGTGACCTCCGATAAATCTGCCCTCACTATTTAGCGAAAGAGACAAGCCAGGAAGTGTCGAGTTGCAACCTTGGAGTTTTCCTAGCTGATCCTGTGACTAGAAGGTGGAGACGATGCGATTACTCTGCAAGGCAGAAATCTTCTTTTCAATCCTTTGCAGCAGCAGCAGCAGGGAAGAAACAAGTTGTCGTTCCAAGTTTTGAGAGCCGTGCTGGTGCGGTGGGGTGGGTGAGGACTAGGTAACCATACAGGCTTTAAAGCTTTTCATTTCAAGATTGCAGTAATTGATTTTGCAGCTCAAAAAACATGTTCAACCTTCCCATCATTTCTCATCTCACAAATGAGAGAACTAAAGCCCAGAGAGAAAATTCTGTCCAAGTACGCACTCCAGCCTAGTCACAGAGTGGGGAAAGAAAGAGAGCGCGTACCGTGCACCTGCTGGATTGCACTGGGAAAATGGTGTGCTATCTATTCTGAAGTTTGGGAAACTGAGGCACATATGGGCATGACTGCGGCTTCCCCAGCACCCCTAGTGCATGGACGCTTGCTTCTGAGCAGTACTTCCACCCGGCCAGGCCCTGTGTGAGGCAGACACTCCTGTCGCCATCTCACAGAGGAAGAGCAAGCCCCGGCCTGAGGTGGCCACCTTCGCCACAGACAGGCCAGGCCTTTCTCGCTCCCCCTCTGTCTGCCTGCAGAGGGTCGCTGAGACTGAGGAAATCACTTTCTTCCACAGGACTAGCTCCACGGGAGGATCTTGTGAAATGCTCTTGTCTTGAGCCAATTTTTAAATTATCAGTCCTTGATCTGCCCAAGGAATTAATAAAGACTACAGAAGTAGAGATTTTTTTTGCAGAGTTAGCTTTAACAACAAACATTAGAAATATTCTGCATATCCAATGATAAGGAGACAGTGAAGAAAATGTGCTATCTATACTCTGTGCAAGTTGATACAGTAATAGTAAATAAAATAATCATGAAGTTAAAGTATAAAATATTTTTATGTATTTGGCGCAGGGTCTCACTATGCATCTCAGACTTGTAGTGATCCTCCTGTTTTTAGCCACCCCAGCACCAGGATTATAGGCATGTGCCACCATGCATGGACTTCAAGTATAAAATGTAATATAATATAATATTATTAAGAAAACGAGCTGGGCGTGGTGGCTCACGCCTGTAATCCCAGCACTTGGGAGGCTGAGGCAGGAGGATCGCTTCGAGTTCAAGACCAGCCTGGGCTACAAAAGTGAGCTCAAAGCCAGCCTGAACTGCACAGTGAGACCCTGTCTCAAAAAGACAAAAAAAAAAAAAAAAAGAAAGAAAGAAAACGAAAATAAATATTATTAAGAAAAAGGCATGTAAAAAATTTTATGATAAAAATTATATAAAGATATGTATGTACAAGTTTTAGAAATGTTAAAACAGAATATAAGATAGTGAAAGTTAAAAGCTTTTGGGATTGGCTTGCAGTAGATTTAAAATTTTTAATTTCCTTCAGTAATGGTGCAATTTTTTTTTTTTTTTTTTTTTTTTTTTTTTTTTTTTTTTTTTTTTTTTTTTTTTTTTTTTTTTTTTTTTTTTTTTTTTTGTCTTTTTGAGACAGGGTCTTGCTATGCAGTTCAAGCTAGCCTTGAGCTCACTTTTGTAGCCCAGGCTGGTCTCAAACTCACACCGATCCTCCTGTCTCAGCCTCCCAAGTGCTGGGATTACAGGTGTACGCCACCACACCCGGCTATGGTGTAATATTTTAGTTAAAATACTTGAAGTTAAGAAAATAAAAAACGTGATAGCTACCTGCAACATTGCATATGAGTAAACAAGAAAATTTTCAGTAACGGCTGGATTTTTTTTTTTTTTAATGGTACTAAGAACCAAACTCACAACTTTATGCTGCTGGGCAGGAGCTATGCCACTGATCTGTTCCCCCACCCCTAGATTTTATTTTAAACCACTTCAAAATAAAAGTGTAACACTAACTCATTCTACTCATTCAAAGTTCCGCGTCAATTTTGCCAGTTTAACTCCTGTGTTCTGTTTTTAAAGTTAATTGCTTCCCAGTAGTGCCAATCCAACAGACCCTCAAATCAACCAGTAAAGTTAACTGGTATATATAGGAGCACCCAGACTTCTTTCGTTCACCCACACTGCAATTCATCCAAGAAGCACTGTTGATGCTTATTGTGTGTGGGTACCTGTTCCAGGTACAGCACCATGGGTTCAGTCTGAGAGCAAGACAGGAACCTCTCTTTCCTCAGGAAACTCGAAGTTGTTTTGGGGCTAGGAACCATGGTTACGAGAACACAGTAACTAAAATGATTGTTTTATTTCAGCTAATAAATCAAATGTCTGGTTAGATTTTTTTTCTTTTAAGGTTTGTAGATTGAACCCAGGGCCTTCATACTGAGCTTCCGCCTTGGCCCTCATTTCCTTTTTATTTTGAGACAATGTCTCCCTAAGTCACTCCTTAGGCTGGGCTTAACCTTATCTTCCTGCATCAGCCTCGAGTTCTGGAATTCCAGGTATGCACCACTACACCTGGCCTGATTTAACTTTTTAAACAAATCAAATTGACTGCATGTTCAAACTGATCACTTCGATATAAGAAGAATCATCTTGGGCCAAAGAGAGCCAAGAACCTTATCTTGAAGTACTTTTGGCATTCATTTAGCCAAAAAGCTGACCCAGAGATATACTCAGGAGAAAAAAGGATTCCCAGAGTGTGTGGCTAACATCTGCACTCTAACATGGTTCCCTCGGGTGCCTGAACCCTTCTGAATGTGGGGTGACTCTTGTTTAAGTAAGGTGACTTTTGAAAGTAAAAGCATATATCAAATAAAACTTAAATCTGATTTTTTAAGAGAACAAAAGCAAAAATTCAAAAAATTAGCCAGGTGTGGTGGCTCACTCCTGTAATCCCAGCACTCGGGAGGCTGAGGCAGGAGGATTGGTGTGAGTTCGAGACCAGCCTGGGCTATGAAAGTGAGTTCAAGGCCAGCCTGAATTGCACAGCGAGACCCTGTCTCAAAAAAACAAAAACAAAATCAAAGAATTTTCTGACATGCAGCAGTGGTTCTACGCCTAAACCAGCATATCCTTGGACTGTTCTGGGACCTGTTTCATGGCAGCAGACATGGTTTTTAGGCCGCTGAGTCTGAGAGAGCAAGAGGCGAAGCAATGGAGCAGCCCGTTTGCAAACCAAGAGCCAGGCTGCTGGGGGTCAGCACTAACCGTTGGGCGAGGGCCACAATGCCTCGCGCTGGCTCACTCAGAAGTTTCCCCAAGCCCACCTCTGAGCAGTTTTAGTAAAGACTGGTGACTGAGGACGCTTGTATTTTGAACCCAGTGGTTATGCACCCCAGCCAGCTCTTTGGATCTGGGTGACACCACAACTGGCGATGGCCCTATGAATGTGTCTAATTTTCTGCCCTTCACGAGGCACCTTCATGAGGCACCCACTATTTTTGGCTTTTTTCAGACATGCTTTCATGTTGGAGAAATACTTGCCTCCCCGCTCTGTCAAAAATAAAATAAAATGGTGGCAGTAATGCACAGGAATGACCACCCCCACTGCAACCCTCCTTGGCCCTGGCATACACCGCTGTGTGCATGGCTGCGTCCCTGTGCTGCCAGGGGTGTGCTGGGGACTCAGGGGAGGATGCACTGGGTGTGCAGAGGTGGAGAAAACACCCTGGGGCTCTGCAACACAGCTGGGGCAAACAAGGAGTCCCAGCCCAGGGTGTCTAATCCCTGTGCCCAGGTTTTTTCAGGAATTCAGTCCAACAGGCAATAATAATAAGCAATGCAGCTCCCACTTGTTGGCCATATGTCTAGCAGGCACATGACATTCAATCCTCATTTTCGTATTTCTTTAAGAAAGATATTGTAGTAACACGGGGATTAAAACTGTCAGTGCCCCAACTTCTTTGACAACATGCTTACTTCTGCCCAGCACAACCTATATGGTCCTGAGACACTGCAAAGAGGGAGGACTGAAACAGTACAAGCTAAAAGTAAATACGAAAACAGCCTTCCTCCCTGAGCTAATGTTACTGCTTTCTCAAATATACAGGTGTATTTTTCTAAGGGCCATGGACCTTTTGTGATGCCTGAGCCAGGCCTTACCAGTTTGCAAGTTTAATTACAATATAAGTGGTGGGTCCCCTGGAAAATGCATTTCTAAAATACCTACATTGGCCAACTGTGCTGCTCCTCTTAGAAATCCGTGGTCCCTGACAGAGAGCCCAGCAGTCTAAGTAAATGCTTGTCTTTCCTATCACCATTGTCGGTGAATTCTTTTTACCTCCCAGGTCATGAGCCTCCCATGCACTGTCTGGCACAGCCAGTTTTCCTAATCTAGCTTTAGAGGTAAGAAAGCTGAGGCCTTGAGGGAGTAAGTACGTTGCCCAGGGCTGCAGAGCCAGGCAGCCTGTAGTTGGCCTCTCTGCACCATGCCCCGTTGCTTTCTAAAAGCTGAGCTGCTCACAACCTGAAGCTTCTCACGGAACCAAGGACAAAGCCACACTGGGCAATGGGGGCATTTTTGCCATAATGGGCAGGGAGGCAGAGGCACAGAGGAGCTGAGGTCCACGGGCAAATGTGCACCTGCCACCTTGCATGCCGCGTTAGCACCTTCTGACCTCTCTGCAGAGGGTCTCCGCAGACTCTTGTGGATAGATGAGGCCATCACTGTCTTTAATCCCTCTCAAAAATGCAAATATAAAGTCCCAGTAGTAAGTTGGTGCTTTTGAGGGAAGTCGGGGGAGAGGTACTTAACGGAGCAAGAGACCCTGACCGTGCCCTGTGGACAGCCACATGTCTAGGGGACAGCAGAGAAGGCTGTGCCCAGGTACCCCGGGGCACTGTGGTCCTCGGTGTCCCAGGCCCCTTGAGGGCTCCTCTTGCCTCCTCTTACCTCTTTCTGGGCCAACTTTCTACCATCCCTGCCTAAGAATAGCTATAAGCTCACTCTCCACAGAACCAGAGCAAATGGCACAGAGACTGAACAACCCAGCCTGCCTAAGGTTCCCTCTTCTCTTCAGCTCTGTGTGAAAATGGGGCACAGGCACCCCCTCCTCCCCTGGGTGGCTTGTTTGTCACACTTGGCAGCCATCATCCTTCTCTTGGCCTCTGCCCCAAAGCCTGTCACAAATGGACCAGTGAGGCAACAACCGGTGATAGGGCCACATCCTCCCCGTCCGGCAGCCTCCCAAGCTCTAGCCAGGGTCCAGAGCTGCAGCCCTCCGGTGTCTACTCAACATCACAGAGTTCCCAGCTGTTAAGATCTCCTTTGTCCCCTGCACACAAGAACGGGCCACTCTGTGTCCTCACCACAGCCCCATGTGACTCATCCACATCAGGGTCTTTCTGAGAAGAGAGCTGTGATCTTACAGAAAAACCCACAGTTAGCTGGCCCTGCAGCCCTGCCGTGCTAGCCTGGGGCTGTGCCATGTTCTCTGGCAGAAGACAGGTGCCAGTGGCCCCTACTCACCTCCCTTCACTAAACTAAACTCCCGCACTGCTAGGAGCTGTACAGTGGGGGGAGGATGCCCCTTGCGATGACTTCCCCCTGCCCTGTTCTTTTAGGTCCAAATACACCCTTTTCTTGTACCAATGGCACCTGCTAGTCTCCTGAGTGGTCTACCTGTCTCCCCTTGTTTTCTTCCCCACCATCTGAGCCAGAAAACACAGCAGTGACAACATGTGGAAAAGCCAGCCCCTGCGGCCTGCAGGGTGCAGGGGAGCAGCCAGCTTCTCAGGGCAGTTACTCAACAAGGTACGTCCTCCTCTCCAGGCCTCTGGTAGGCAGGAGTGGTGGCAGCTGAGTCACCCGGCCCAGAATGGGTGTGTCACTGGGCAGCCATGACAGGTCCCAGCCCAGACAACGATGCTCCAGACCAGGACCCCGTAAGTGCCCTGCTGGAGGCCACAAGCTCCACGCTTCCTGTACCTGCCCCCAACTCAGTGCCTGCAGTCCACCGGATCCCAGGCCTGCCAAGGTGGCTCAGGACAGAGATGGTCACAGGCCACAACCCTGTCTGGGTGACCAGCGAGAGGTTCTTTGGAGAGCAGAATGTCATGCCAGTAGCAGGGAGCAGGGAGCCGACGGACAGGGTGACAGGAAAAACGAACGTCATCATCGCAGTGTGAATGTAGGCCGCCTGACGAGTTCTGATCCTGCTGGGGTTCTCTCCTTTACTCCACCCTGGCCTGCCTCACTTTCTCTCTGGTTCTCTCCCCTGCTTCTTTCCCTCTGTAAACGTTCTTGCCTCCTCATTGGAAAATCTGCACTTCAGGCATCTGTGCTTTCAAACAGCTGGCTCAGAAGCAAAGCCTAGCTTGAGTATCATGGACACTCTCTGCTCAGAGGCCCCAGCAGTGCAAATGTAGGACAGGACTCAAGGAGACACCAGTTCCTCCCCACCCTCTTCTTACCCTCAACACACACACACACACTCACACGCACACACGCACACACGCACACACGCACACAGCCCTGGGGAGGCCTCCACCTTCGAGCCCTCAGCCCTACCTGAGAGTGCGAGCTGTGCCTGCAGGATGGCCGCAACAGTGAGCGTCTTCCTCTTCATCCTGACCCCGTCCAGGACAGCGCCAGGCCCGGACGAAGGTGGCTGTGGCTGGGATGCCCGACGAAGGCAGGCTCTGAAGGAGTCTCTGCTGGCTGCTGCGCTGCTGCCTCCTCAGGAAGTGGAGGCCTGTGGGCCTTTGAGAAAGCACCTGCCACCCAGGCAAGAAACTCGCACTCCCCCTTTGGCTCAGGGGCAGGAAGCTCTGGAGGTTTGAGGGTTTGGGGTGTGAGCGTGCGCATCAGTCTGACTGATCGAATTTTGCTTTTTCTTTCCTTGGGTAGCAGCAACGGGGGCATTGTTTTATGTTCTTTTATTTTTTTATTCCTAATTCTTGTGTGATTTTTGTCTGATGCTTATCTTCATTGGCGAAGTCACTCCCAAGGTGAATGTGAGTTCCCGGTGTAAGAATATTCCCTGCCCCCCCAAAAATGGGCTGGCTGATAACTTCGCAGATTAAAGCACCTGCTTAGGCAGACGCAGGGGCCAGGATTTAGATCTGTGGCGTATGGGTTTGGCTCCAACACCCAGGCGCCCTGAGATGGACATTGAGACTCGGCATGGGGGTGCATGCCTGTAATCCCAGTGCTTGGGAGCTGAATACAGGAGGATCACTGCAAGTCCCATCTACACAGTGAGACCCTGTAAACCCTGTCATAAATACGGGTGGGGAGAAGAAGGAGAAGGAGAAGGAGAAGGAGAAGGAGAAGGAGAAGGAGAAGAAGAGGCAAAAGCAGAGGCAAAAGGCATAATGCCTCCAAACTAGAAACAACCAAATGACCTTGACTGAGGAATAGTAAGCAATTGTGGCAGATTCAAATGTTGCAATATGACAGCCACAGAAAGGAACAAAACATTCTGATGTGATATTGTCTCAAAGATGGATGACATTGAAATCATTATGCTAGGGAAAGGACACAGATTGTGAAGACCGCACACCATAGGATTCTGTTTCTGTGATATACCCAGGGTAGCCAAACCCATGCAGCCAGAAAGCAAATTAGTGGTTGCAGGAACTGGGGAGAGCAGGAAACTGGACAAATTCCTGGTGGGAATCAGGTTTCTCTGGAGATGATGAGAATGTTCTAGGATTAGTTGATACTATAGAACGCAGTAAGTGTGCTAAAAGCGATTGTGTGTACATTTGAAAATAGTGGCATTTATGTTACATAAATTATATCTTAATATAAAACTGAACAAATGAGAGACTAGGCATGAAGATTCCTTAGAGGAAAAAGGAAATTGAGTTAATTTATTTCAAACATTATAAAGTAATACAATTACTATGTAGCATTCACACATCAGAGACCTAAGCATAAGCAGCCAACTTACTTTCATAAACGTGCTAAAATACTTTCAGTGTGGAAATGAGAAACTTTTCAGTAAATGGCGCTAGCCCAACTATATGATTTTTTTTTCCAACTATATGATTTATATACAATAAAAATGTTACCTTTTCAAACCATATATAAAAAAATTATCTGAAATAGTTTCTAGATGTAAATGTAAGAGCAAAAACCATATTTCTAGAACAACATAAAGCAGGAAAAACTCTGATAGAATAAACAAAGCACATATAATACAATAAAAAAATTGGAAACCAATTTCATCAAAATTTAAAATTTATTGAAAGGTACTTTCAGAGCCAGGCATGGTGGAGCATGCCTATAATAGTAGTACTTGGGAGGCTGAGACAGAAAGATAGCCATGAGTTCAAGTCCAGCCTGTACTACAGTGAGACACTGTGCTAAAAAAAAAAAAAAAAAAAAAAAGACACTATGAGGAAAATGTAAAGGCAAGCCATAAGTAAGGAAAAATTATTTGCAAGGACAAATATTAAAGAAAGAATTCATACTCAGAATACATAAACACTCTTTCAACCCAATAGGATAGGAGACCTCTCATACTACGGGGGCATGGCACAACCATTTCGGAAAGCAGTTTGGTTCTGAAATTGTTCTTAAGAAGCTAAACACACACTAACCATCTGATCCAGCCATTCCATTCTTAGGTATCTACCCAAGAGAAAAGAAGACATAAATCTAAATGAAGATTTATACATGAATATTCATAGCAACTTTATTGGTAGTAGCCAAGAACTAAAAACTTTCAGTTCAGGTGTCCATTACCAAATGAACAGAAAAGCAAACCACAGTACCTCCATTCAGCTAACGAATATCCAACAATACTAAGGAGCAAACTGCTGAACACAACGTGGATGAATCTCAAAATCATCATATCAGGTGAAAGAAGCTAGGCAAAAAGAATGCTTATTAGGTGATTCTTTGTCAACTTGTACTTTCGTTCCATGGGTACATTTTCGAATCTCTACACTGATTTCTATAGTGGTTGCACCAGACTTACTCCCACCAACATTGCAGAATGGTTCTTTTTGCCCCTACAGCCTCACCAGCCTCACCAGTATTTGTTATTAGCTGATTTCTTAATAGCAGTCATTTGTTCTAGAGCGAGATGGACTCTCAACATGTTTTAATTTACATTTTCAAATGACCACTGATTTTTTTTTTTTTTTCCCGAAACCAGGGATTGAATTCAGGCCCTTGTGCTTGCCAGGCAAGCATTTATTCTACTGAGCTATCTTCCCACTTCCTGACCAGTGATGTTGAACATTTTAAAAAATATTTATTTGTTATTTCTGCTTCATCTGAGAAGTGTCTAGTCTTTCAAGATGCTCATTTTTAGACTGGGTCTTTCATTTGGAGAATCTGTATTTTTGAGTTCTTTATATATATTTGAGGAACAGCTGGCAAAAATATTTCCAAAAATATGTGTTGTCTCTTCACTCTGCTGATGATTTCTCTTGCTGTGAAAACACTTTTTAACAGGGTGAGATCCAAGTTGTTGATGCTATGGGAGTTCCTATGTGATCAGGGTTTAGTTCATAAAATCTTTGCCTACACTAATGTCTTTAAGATTTTTATGTATATTGTCTTCCAGCAGATTTAGTGTTTCTGTTTTAATATTTAGGTCTTTCTTTGATTCATTTCAACTTTAGTTTAGTGCATGGTGAAATATATAGGTCTAGTTTAATCTTTGGTGTGTAGAAAGCCAGTTCTCCATTATCATTTGTTAAGGAGCCTATCTTTCTTGCAGTGTATACATTTGGCACTTTTGTCCAAGATAAGCTGACTGCATATGTCTGCAATTGTTTCCACATCTTCTAATCTGTTCCAATGACCCTCAGATCTATTTTTGTTTTGTTCTGTTTTATGCCAGTACCATGTAGTTTTCACCACAGTAGCTTAGTAGTATAATTTCAAGTCAAGAATTGTGATGCCCCCTGCCTTGTCTTTGTTACCCAGAATTGCCTTTGCTATTATAAATCTCTTCTGGTTCCAAAGAATTTTATGATTTTCTCTAATGTGTGAGATATGCTATTGGAATTTTTATCAGAATTGCATTAAATTTGTATAACAATTTTGGAAGTATGGTCACTCTCACTATATTGGTTCTTTCTACTCAAGAAGAGGAAGTGTCTTTCTATTTTCTGTTATTTTAACTCTCCTTTTTCAAAGTACTCTAGTTTCCAATGTAGAGATCTTTCCCTTCTTTCATCAGATTGATTCCTAAATATTTTATTTTGGTGAGATACCATCATGAAAGGCGTTGTTTCCCTAATTTCTCTCTCCAAAAGCATGTTATTTGTGTACAGGAAATAGATTCTTAAATAGACTTTTGAATAGTGACTTTGTATCCAACTATGCTGCTAAATTTCGTTTTTAAATCTAGAAATCTTTTGATAATGTTTTTGGGGGTCTTCTATGTAGAGTATTGTGTTGTCTGCAAATAATAATTAACTTCCGCTGGGCATGGTGGCTCACGCTTGTAATCCCCGCACTTGGAGGCTGGGACAGGAGGATTGGTGTGAGTTCGAGACCAGCCTGGACTACAAAAGTGAACTCAAGGCCAGCCTTAACTGCATAGTGAGACCCTGTCTCAAAAAGACAAAAATAAATAACAATAATAATAATAAACTTCCTTTTTTCCCTATCTTTATTCCTTTTATTTCTTTTTCTTTTCTAATTTCTCTGCTTAATATTTCCAAAACTATATTTAATAAGAAGGATGACAGTAGACTTATTTGTCTTGTTACTAATTTTAGAGTAAAAACTTTTAGTTTTTGCCTATTTACTATGATGTTGAATGTTGTTTTGTTATAGATGTTATCAAATTGAGATGAAGACTATTCCAATTTACTTCAGTGTTTTTCTTATTAATGGGTGTTAGACTTTGTCAAATGCTTTTTCAGCATCTATTGAGATGATCATATGGTTTTTGTCCTTTGCTCTGTTAATAGAGTGTATTATACTTATTTATTCATTCATTTACGTATGTTGAAACATCCCTGAATTCCTAAGATAAATCCTACTTGGTCATAGTCTACAATTTACTTGAAGATCCACTGCATTCTGTTTGCCAGTATTTTACTGAGGATTGCTGCTTCTGTGTTCATTAGGGATATTTGCCTGTAGTGCTCTTTTTTGGTTGGATTCTTTTCCGGTTTTGATTTCAGGGTAATGCTTGCTTTCAGGAATGAATTTAGAAGTATTGTTTCCCTTTCAATTTCACTATATCCTTGTAAAGGCACAATCCAAGAGGAGGAGATAACAATCATAAATACACATGCACCAAATATCAATTCAGAGAGTTGTAGTCCTTGTTATCTCTTTCTAGAATGTCCTTCAAAACAATTTGGAGTGCTGGTTTGTTGATTATAAATTTCCTCAGGTTTTCTTTGTCATGGAAGTATCTTATTTTCCATCAATTTTTAATGATCATTTTGTGAAGTACATCAACCTGGGTTGGAGGTTGTTTTATTTTAGGCTTGAAATGCTTCACTACAAGCCCTTCTTGAGTTGCAGGCATGTGCTGAGAAGTTTGCTGTCATTCTTATGGACTTTCTGGTAGATGATTTGTTTTCTAATAGTTTTTAATATTGCTGCAAATTTCTGAAATCATGCATGTTATACATCATTGAGTAGATTTTTATCATGATTAATTGGAGTTCTATATGTCTCATTACCTGTATGTCAGATTCTTTTAGGGAAGAGTCTACAGGGTGTTCAGGGTCCACTACTAGACCAGACTCATAGTGATCCACCTGCTTACAGCCTCCCAAGCACTAGGATTACAGACATGTGCCACCATACCCAGCCTCAACTGCTGTTTCAGCATGTCCTGGGAGTGGGGCCTGCATAGCAGGCCTGGGGATTGAACCCCTGGCCCCTGCATCTGCTGTATGTCAGATTCTTTTTCCTTGCTTCAGAAGTTTTCTGCCACTACTCTGAGAACAGGTTATTCATATCATTTGTGCTATATCCTTTTTTTTTTTTTTTTTTTCATTGATTCTGATCAATCTTACGTTATTCTTCTTTGCACCATCTGGCAGCTCTTCCATTGATTTTTTTTTTAATGATTCCTTGCTATTTCTAAGAACTCGGTTTTTCATTTTTGCTATCCACAACTCTGTCTCTTAAATCTGAGATTCTGTCCTCACATTGACTGATTGTACTATATATATACATCTTCAAGGGAATTTTGAATCTCATAGCTATCCATTTGGATTTGTCTCATGAATTCCATTTCTTTTGTAGGTTGAGTGTTCATGATTTCCACCATTTTCCTAAGCTCCTTTATTTTTTCTATCTGTATCTGCTCTGGAGTTACTAAGCATGTCTTTTACTATGGTCACTATCTCTATAGTTATCTAAGAAGTTATTTCTGGTTTGATTCTTCTAGAGCCTCATGTATCTGCTTTGTTACTTTCACTATTACAACTGCAGAGTCCAGGTGGGTGGTTTTGAACTTATCTTCTGGGGGGTGAGGGGCCTGGGAGATAACTCTGTGGCATAAATGCCTGTCTGGCAAGTGCAATATTGTGAATTTGAACCCCGGTACTGCCAAAATAAAAAAAAATTGTCCTTTGGGTTTGCCTTTGATAAGTTGGAAGACTGGGGCAGCATCTTGCTTAAATGTCTTCTCATTTCTTTTTTTCTTTTCTTTTCTTTTCTTTTCTTTTCTTTTCTTTCTTTTTTAGTTTAATTCCTAGGTTGATGCTTTTAAATTACTATGGTGTGTATGTTTATTGCTAGTCTTTAGAACCCTTAGGAAATGGCTATTTCTCAACACTGTTGTCTGGGTGTGGCCAGCTTTTGAATTTTTGTTGCAAAATACTGCCTCTTCAATTTACTGAGAATGGAAAGTTGCTGCCTTCTTGGGCTACCCCTTGGTTCTTTGGTACTGGCCTATAGTATTATTTATGTCCCTTAGTAATCTGAGTCTTGATATAACAAGAAGAATAACTGGTTAGGACAAGTATGTCACTTTGGCTAAAGTGATACAATCAACAATAGCAACAACATCAACCATAACCTAGAAAAATGAGGAACTCTTGTAACTACTAATTTAACATCTTTATCCATATGAACTAGTGGTTATATAACAAAATCTAAAATGAATCATAAAATTCTATGCAGTAAATAAGCCCTCAGTATGGTAATTTTACCCTTGCAGAAGAAAGTTGTAAAAGGGATTGGAGAAAAGTAGAGAAATAGAAGAATAGGAGGAGATTAGAAGCACACTTTAGGAAACTGGTACAGAAGACAGGAGAAAAAGAGAGAAGAGAGAGAATAACAGAGCAGAACAACAAGACGATAACTAGACATCATGCTCACACACATACAAAAGCAAGATCAAGAAAAGAAAAAAAGGCCGGGCGTGGTGGCTCACCCCTGTAATCCCAGCACTTGGGAAGCTGAGGCAGGAGGATTGGTGCGAGTTCGAGACCAGCCTGGGCTACAAAAGTGAGCGCAGGGCCAGCCTCAACTGCATAGCGAGACCCTGTCTCAAAAAGACAAAAAAAAAAAAAAAAAAGAAAAGAAAAAAAGAAGAGAAAGAAAAAGAAAATAAGAAAAAAATGTCACTTTAAAGCATGTCTCAGGCTGGGGAGATAGTTCAGGGGCACAAGTGCCTGCCTGGCAAGTGCAAGGTCCTGAGGTTGATCCCCAGTTATGCGAAAGAAAGAAAGAAAGAAAGAGAGAGAGAGAGAGAGAGAGAGAGAGAGAGAGAGAGAGAGAGAGAGAGAGAGAAAGGAAGGAAGAAAGGAAGAAAGAAAGAATGTCTCTGCTGTTGCTCAGAGATAACATGGACAGACAGAATCCAGCACCAAGTTGACTGATCCCAGCAAACCAGCTGCAACTTTGTAATGATACAGTAGGTATCCTAGCAACCCTGGCCCTTCAGTCCCACTGAAATGCAGGCTGGCTCCTGGCTGTGAGGCTGGAGCTTAACTTGTTCAGCGTGTAGCATCTCGTGTGCCTCCTGCCGCCTTGAACTCAGCTCCCTGCCAGCTTGACCTTGGCTCCCTGAGCTCCTGCCGACTTGAAGCAGGCAGCCTCACCCTGATGCTGGGAGTCGTTCGAGGGAGTCAGCCTACAGCTGTCCTGAGCTCAGCTGGTTTCCCTCTAAGATGGCTGCCACCCCGTCACCATTGCCTGGGGAACATCTAAACTCAAGTAACTCACCACTGCAGTCTGCTATGACCGCTGCTCCTTTCCACTGGATTGTCTCTCTGTAGAGGCCACTAGGGCCAGCAATGGTTACCATGGGCCTGCAGTTTCAAGCCACCCCTCTCACACAGACAGTCCTGGCTCAGGGAGAGAACACCACCTGCCACCTCGTTCTTCACTAAAGTCTTGCTTTTCACTCTTCCCATGGGCTTAAATTCTTACTTCAAATCCTTCCCGGTCCCTGGGCACCCACTTGCCTTCTTCTCTTCCTCACATTGCTATATTCCAGCATCTGGACACCGAATCCTGGAGAGGATTTTTTCTGTGCTACTCACCACTCTGCCATATTCCTGGAAGTAGCTAAGTGATTTTATTCATGTAAAATTCTACAAAACCTAAGTTGATCTGTAGACAGGTTGTCATATGTGTCCAAGTCAAATTACATGCTGAGAAAAGGTGCTCACTGCACTGTAAAGAGCAGCCTGGTTCCTTAGTACAGAAGGAACCTCTACACATTATTCCACTAAAACAAGTACTTTTCAGTACCCACCAGGTTCAAGCACTGTGCTAGATGTTTAAAATGTAACCAGCAATCAAAGAATCCCATCTTCACAAAATGTTCAATTTGGTGGAAACGTCAATAACAGTAGAAAAATAGGGGAAAGGTGTGAATAGAAAGCTCACAGAAAAGGAGGTTGGTAACAGCTTCTAAAAGAAAAGTTATAAACAAACATCTTTTATAGTAGGTGACAGGAAAACTGTCAGAGAAAAGGCACCCTCGAACTCACACAAGACCACACTCATGTTAGCTGCACGAAAGGAGCAGTCTATCCACGGCAACCAGCATGCTCTAGGCTGCTCAGCAGGCCTGAGCAGCAGCGATGGCTGGGGAGGCAGGGTCTTTACAGAGCAAAGGAAGTCATCAAGTGTCGTTAGCTGGGCCAGGGGGTTCCGGGTAGGCAGGAATGGGGAAGGGGAGTCATCAAGTGTGTCTGCCTGGGCCAGGGTGTTTTCAGCACAGAGTATAGAGTCCTTGATGCAAGCTGAAACAAAGCTATATGCATAATCAGACAGGTGCAGACAGTGGGGGAAGGGGGCCCATGGCTGGGTGCCTTAACAGTAGGATAAACTATGACTACAAGCATGAAGAACACACTTGGTTTTATTTATTTATTTATTTATTTATTTATTTATTTTTCTGAAACCGGGGACTGAATTCAGGCCCTTGTGCTTGCCAAGAAAGTGCGTATTGTACTGAGCTATCTCCCCAGCCCCTCATGCTTTGTTTTAAACCCAAACTTCAACTGGGTTCCACCTCCACTTACTTCCTAAGAGCGCTGCTCCAGGAATTCTCTTTCCTGTCTCCGCCTTGTCAATGCTTTCTTCTGAACTGTATCATTCCTACCAGTGCACAAGCATATTATTTTTCTCATCTTAAATTATAGAAAAAAAAAATGTTGAGTATATAGTCCTTGCCTACCGGGCTCACCATTTCTACTGCTACTTTGGGAATGCAGACTCCACATGTGGATGTTTGAGGTAGCCTTCAAGTAACCCTACCGATGGCCTACACTGACTTCCAGGCAAGTAGGCCCTTCACAGACCATCAGCCCAGCCACATGAGTGACCCCAGGTGAGGCCAGTCAAGCCAGGGTAAGCTGCTGACCCACTGAATCAGGAACAACTAAGAGTTACTCAAAGCCACCATGTTTGTGACAGCCGTGGCACACTGACAAATAAACAACTCTGGATCTTCTCATTAATCTCAGGAAAGGCTCTGTTTGGTTCCTTTTGGATCACACGCACCCCCCTTTGGGCTCCACCATTGTTTCCAGGGGGACAAGCTGATGTGGGAGCTGCCGTAGTATGACTAACAGCCTAGCAAAATAATTTTCACTAGGAGAATAGAAGGGCCAGGGCTCTGGGCACCTGCAGGAAGTACCTGCTCACACGGCCAGCCCTGCTGTGGTTACACAGTGGAACCAGCCTGACCTGTGGAGGACACAGTAGGGCCAGAGCTGAGGGAAGCCAGGCAGAACATGAGGGCCGGGAGCTGAGAGTTCCTTTGAAATTAAGAAATACTACTGGACCTCTTCAATATCTCTTTCCTCATTTGCAGGGAGCTACAAATTCATGCCTTGAGGGGGACCTCAGCCTTGGTTCAGAGCCTCGAGTGGGACTGACACCCCCTCCTCTCGCCCAGCAGTCTGCACCTGCCAGTCCAGCCTCATGTTCTGCTGTCCACACCGATGAGCTCAGTGGGTACCCCTCTCAAGACCATGCTAGGAGAGGAGCACCGTGGGCGCAGGCAAGCCAGGAGCCATGGAGGCTGCCTCTTTTCCACATGAGGGCCTCAGTCCAGAGTCTGGAGACTGAAAAGAGCCGGACCATTCCTGCTACCCTTTAAGTCCCCATTTCAGCTCCTTCGGCATGTGAAAAGCTGGTCAGCAGGAAGCTGTAGGGAGGAGCTGCAGCTTCTTCCAGCTGGCTGAGGTCTGCTGCTTCCCAGGACCTCAAGCTCCTCACAGTCTCCTCCCTGGACTGTCTTTCCTCAGAATTCTCCTTTAGCAGCTCCTGTCCAGAGGGCAGGCGTGAAGTGGGGCGGCCTCACAGTTCTGTTCCTCATCACCTAAGAGGAAAGCACCACAGAGAAGAATGGCTTCTGCCCTTGGGGTAGAGAGGTGATTTCTACCAACACCCCTGAGGGGAGTGCTTCCCTAGAACCTAGGCACTCAGTGCAGAGACCCTGCCCCTGTCCACATCCTCAGCTGGCTGTCCTGAACTGACAGAAGGCCCAGTGTGCACTTTTGCCCTCATGCAGAGCTTTCTGAAGCAGCCGTCTTGGGAAGGGAGATGCTGGTGCCCACAGGGTCTCCGCCAATGCCCCAGGGGTCTCCAACTCTTCAGCCTCAGTCAGCAGCACAAGCTGTGTACAGGCACCTCCTTCTAGAACACCCAGCCTTGTTTCCAAGGACCCCCTTTCCCTGAAAACCCTCTTCTTCTTTTTTCTACCTTAAGAAATGGGTTTTCAAACCTGGCACAAATTTCCCTTCCCTGTTAATCCTTGTCTGCACGTGCTGTCGCAGTCACTTTACCATGCCTGAGACCAAATTCCAGGCTTCCACGTGTGACAGGGGAGAGGCGCTCGTGGTCACAGGGGTTTCTGCCTGTGGTCCTCTGGTTCCAAGGCAAAAAGGACACAATAGAGGAAAGCTGCCCTCCTTGTGACAGATAGAACGCAGAAAAAGAAGGCAGGAGCCAGGGCCAGGAAGATTCAAAGTGGCTGCTTCCCCTCAAATTTAAATATTAAAAAAGTGGAAGGAGGCTCAGAAATACCTGTATTCATTTCTCATGCTTGAATTTATCCCAAGAGCTGTCCACATTTTCTGATCATATGGACACCGTTTCAACAAACTTACTTTTTGCTTGTTATCCAAAGTTGGCTCTGAAGCTTGCAACCCAAATAGCCTAATACAAAGGGTGTTTTGGAAGTCGCATTAGCTTTCTATTTCCACAAAACTAGCGATCATTAATTTAGTAGCTCACAACAACACAGATTTATGGTCTCGCAATAATGCAGCTCAGAAGGCCAGAGGCCTGGCTGGGCTTTCTAGACTCAGATACTTAATGGAAACCAACGTGTCAGCTGAGGCTACAGTTAGCATCTGAAGCTCAGCATTTTCTTCCAATCACAATAGCTGTTGTCAAGATCTAGGTCCCTACATCGTAGGTCTGGGGCCCTTGTCTTTCTGCTCACTGTTGGTCAGGGACTCTCTGATCTTAGAGGATACCTGCGGTTTCTTGCCACCTGACCCCCAAGGTAATTCATGGCACAGTTGTTTACTTTCTCTTGAGTCAATCACAGTGCACCTGTCTGCTCTACACCAAGCTAGAGGGAACTGCTGTGAAAGGGGCTGCCTGCTTAGGCTGGACCCACCCCAGCCAGTCTTCCCCTCTACCAGGTACTACAACAGAGTGTGCTAGCTGTCCTCTTTACAGGCTCTCCCACAGTCAGAGGGATCCCCTGGGGCATGTGCATCAAGGTATGGACATCTGGAAGGCTACCCGAGAGCTCTATCTCTCAAAGCCCACCTGGAGAAGACGCTCATTCCCTCCCTCTTTCTCTGAGAATCATGGGTGCATAGTGTCCATCTCCCACCCACTGGAGCAAGGTTGCCCAGGGATGGGGCCAACACGGAGGAGGGACAAGCAGAAGTTGGACACATGCGGGCCTAACTTTTCTTGCACACACGGATTGCAGGCCTTCTGCGTTGTCCTTCCACTCTGGGGACCGCTGACTTTTTTGATTCCGTAACTTGTGTTTGGAACAGTCTTGACTGTTGCGGTTGCTGGAACAAACAGTGTGGCCACTGAAGACAGGTTAACGAACGTTGTAGCTGGCCTGAGCCACCCAGCTGGCAGGCCTTGACTTGAGATGACTAAGCCACTGGCTTTTGGTTTTCTAGCACAATATTAAGAAGGCTAGGGGAAATGTCGACTATTCAACATGGAGGCAGGGGTCAATAAGCTGGAACTGATGCTCCAGAAAGCTGACTCTGATCTGGATTATATTCAGTACAGGCTGGAATATGAAATCAAATCTAATCATCATGATTCAGCAGGAGAGAAAAATCCAGTAACTCTCTTAAAGGAATTATTAGCAATAAAGTCTTGATACCAAACTTTGTATGCATGTTTTAAACCTGTTGCTATTGAACAGAAAGAGACTAAGAGCCGCATTTATACTACTTTGAGCAAGACTACGGCTGTGATAGAAGAACTACAAAAGCAAACAGATGTGGAGCTGGTAGCACTGACTGAAGAAGAAAAAACTGGAACAGAGCAGTTAAAGTCTTACATGCCACACTTATGAAGAAATGGAATTGCAAAAGGGAACTCTAATGAAGAAGAGGTTATAAAATCTCATGAGTATAGATGGGGGGTCAAGGAGGAGGAGTGATGCCTTGGTTTGAGTGACTAGTGGGGTGATGCCTTTTATAAAAGAAGGATTAAGAAGGGCAGATAGTAATAAAATTCAGCCAAAGGGTGGAGTGGGAATAAAAGGATATATATATAGATAGATATAGATAGATATAGATATAGATATAGATAGATAGATAGATAGATATAGTTTTATAATTTTAATTAAGGAAGTCCCTTAATACTAATTTTGTATGTTTTCTTTTTGTATTATTGGGATAATAGATGTTCTGGCTTACCATAAAAGAATGTACATTTTAGTCTGTCAGTGAGTGAATGTGCATTGGAAATTAAAGTACACTATAAGCAAAAACAAAGGCTAGACATTCAAATGCACCAGAAAAAGTAAATGAAAACAAAGTTCTACGAAAAGATGCACAAGAAAAATAAAGCAAAAAGTGGTAAGATCAAATTGGTGACATGGGAAAGATTACTTAGGTACAAGGAACAGATAAGATGAATGACAGCCTACGAAATATTGCTGCTGGGCCAGCCAGAGAGCTCAGTGGACTAAAGAGCAGGTGCACAGACCAGGGTTCAACCCCTGGCATGCCACGCTGGCCCTGCCTCTAGGGCACATTGAGCCGGTGATTGAGACTGGGTATGGTGACCTGTGCCTATAATCCCAGCACTTGGGAGGCTGAAAGCAGGAGGATCACTGAGTCTGATTTGTGCAGTGAGGACCTGTAGACCTTACAGACGCTATACTAAATACATTTTAAAAAATTACTGCTGACAGCCCAAATTTTCCACTGCGAAAAGAACATTTCCTGCTTTAAGGGAAACCTTCGATTGTATGGCATTGTGATATACTTTGTCATTTTAGTCTTCTTGATGACTCAGTGGGATGGTCACTTCTGAGGTGCAGTTTCCACTTTATGGTTGAGGAAGCCGAGAATTTGCCCACAGCCACAAAGCTGAATCAAAACTGAAACTCGAGTTTTTTAGGTGGTGGTCCACTGTCGTGCACAACATGAGCTTCAGAACAGGCAGACCCAGGCCCAGTCCAAATTCCAGGTATAACCCTGCGCCTCAGTGTTGTTTATGACCATGTGAAAAGTCAGAAACCCTTCCCCCTGCTTTGGCGCCCTCTGCTGGCCTCGCAGCATTATTGGCAGAATAAATGAAATGACCTAGGCTAAGGAGTTTGGCTCCTTCCCCCACTGCAGTGTACGGATGGGTGGCCAGAGTTACAAAATGTTAGGCAGCCTAAGCTTTGGGCAAAAATCTTCCAGGAGTGATGGGAGCCACAAATGTAGAGTGGATCGTGATCTCTGCGGGAAGGCCAGTGCCCAAGTCCCCAGAGCAAGGGGCCGGAGCATTTCCTCTTTAACTCTTCTTGGGCTCAGGGTCCAAGCTCCTGTGCCTGCCTTGGCCTGTTAGAAACAGAGACCTCTAGGCTCCCGAGCGTTATCGTGGGCTCCACTCACTCTGCGCTGTGCCACAGAAAGTTGCTGTCTGGGAAGGGCCCAGCGCTGAATCTGGCCCCATCTCCGGCCCTCACATGCTCTGTGACCTTGAGCCTCTCCACGCCTTGATATTCTGCAATGTGAGATGGAAGAGCTGAACTAAACGTCCCTCCAGGTGTCCTCCACTGGAAACTGCTGAGGAGTCACGATTCCTGGCTCTCCAGCGCAACCCCCGACCCCCCGCGCCCCCCCCCCCGTGGCGGCGGCGATCTTGCTCTGCAACACCCCTCACTCCCCACCCCCCACCCCCACCACCGCTCCTCAATGCTGGAGGGAGCAGTTGTCTGCACTTGCAGGGCCAGGCTCTCAGCCAACAGAGCCCTGACTGTCACTGAGAGGCTGCGTCCTTGACGCCCCTGGGCGCATAACGCCCTTAGGGAAAGAAATCAGTCAAGACATATAAGCGGCCATGAGGACTCGTGGGCACAGTTCACCATAAAGCAGGCAGAGATTGTTTGATCAGTCTTACATACCTATGTCTGTTAATCTGTACTGATTTGATGATGAAAATAAACCACTGTTAAATTTTTCTTGTTCTGAAATTCTGTACTATATATACTCTTACTTGTTATTGCTTTTTTTCTATTTCACTCTTTAAAATAAAATTTAAAAAATAAAGCAGGCAGAGAGAGAGAGTTACACCTTTAACAGCGGGTGGACAGTGCCATGGAAGCTTCTGCCCCGGGGGAGGCCCGGCTGTCTCTCTATGCGCACAAGAAGCATTCGTGGGGGTTAGGGGAAATGAGAATGCTTCTCTGCGTTTTGCTTAGGATTACTTTGGAATTGCAAAATGTCTTTCTATCTCTTTCAGAAGGCCAGTGTTCATCTGTGGGGTTCAGTCATCTAAGAAATCTAGGGAAGAAACTTATATAATAAATTCTAAATTTAAAGCCATTTCATTTCCTCATGTCACGGGCCATAAGCATTGGGGACCAGGAATGGATGTACCTTGTTCTAGAAATAGAGGCCGTGTGCGTTTGGGTTGAAAAATCCAGTGCCGGATTATACTTGTTTTCAGCACCGAGGTCTTTGTTTCTTACCTGTAACAGGTACAGCATGCTATCTCTGCCCTGCTCTGTCCCTGCAGCTTACTGCCTAACAGCGATGCTGGAGACGCTCTGACGGGCAGATGACCAGTCACTCCCCACCATGGGAGGTCCTCTGCGAGCCCAGCCACCCCAGAGACCCGCCCCAAAGGCCCCCCGGAGCAAGCCCTAGGGTACAATTCTGAGGAAGCAGGGTGCTAACGTTAACCCTGGACAGCCCTTCAGCCTAGCTAGCTTAAAGCGAAGGCATCTAGGTACCCAGGACAGAGGGGGCTGGGTCCCTGCGGGGCAGTGCGCTGGCACGCGAAGAAGGCTAAAGCCAGGATCTCACATCCTGACCCAGGCAGCTTGGCCTGGGCGCTGCGATGCGATGCGGCCCCACGGGGACCCCTAGTGTCCAGTTCTGGAACTGCAGTTCAGTTTCAGCTCGGGAACAGGTGAACCTGAAACTGATGCAGGCTGGGATCAGCGAGGGAGTGTCCGTAGCTCACACAAGACAGGTGCCACCTCACAACCACACTATACCCCAGAAGATGTACAGCAGGGTCCGGTTCCGCCCTCCTGTACACTCCTACCGACAAGATGATCTCAAGTCATTCCTGATTTTGCCGGGTGTAAAGTACGAGTGTTAATACACCCATCTTGGGTGTCACCCTTGACTTCCTGAGGAGTCTGGCCTGAGCCTCTAGCTAAGTGATGAGCAGCTGGACTTGAACACGCTGTGTGGCGTGAGCGCACGCTGCACGTCTGAAGGGTGTCAAGTGCTCTGGTGCAGCCTGCAGTTTCCCAATCTGTGGCCTTTGCCATTCCCATACCACATAGCAGGAAGACAAGTGCACGAAAGCACCACAGGTCACCAGCAGCTGGCCAGCAGGCTCCAGGATCAGGGCTGGACTGAACTGACAGGCTGATATGGAAATGTGTGCGATTGCAGGCCCACCACTTAGGAATCCAGCCTCCTCCAGGAAGCAGGAGGAGCACTGTCTGGTCCACTCATCCCCTGGCCCTGCTGCAAGGCTCAGATAAGGTGCCACAGGAACGTATTTTATAAAATCAAGTGCTTGGATGATCCTTGCTTTTATTTTGTTTATTTAATCTCCACTACTTGGGATTGAGTCCGGAGCTATATCCTCACAGCCTCCCCTACTTATGCAACAGGGCCTCGCTGTGCAGCAGCCCAGGCTGGCCTTGAACTTGTGGGCCTCCTGCTCCAGCCTCCTGAGGGGCTGAAGTCACAGATGTGTCACACCACATCACCACGATTTTTGTTTCTAAGACAGTTCAGTCTATAAACCACTAATTGCTGTTTGAAGCCAAGGAGAGCAGTAGTAGTTATGGAGTGCTAGTCGCAGCAGCCAGTGTTGTGTGTGCTTTTCGTGTAGCGACTTGAATTCTTCCAACAGACCAAGGAGATGGCTTTCTCGCTCCCCACCTGAGGGGTGAATGCCCTCTGCACGCCCAGAGGAGGGAAGCTGTCAGAGATGAAATGGCTGGGCGGGGCAGGAGCTAGGATTTGTACCCGGGCAGCCTCACAGCAAAGTGGTGCCCTCAATCTGGAAACCAATTCCCCTTCCTGAAGGCTCACACAAAGCGTTCTGTTGGGCCAATGGGGGTGGAGGATCCCCCGCCAGTCCTGTCCATAGTGACCAATGCTGAGCCAGGCACCTTGCCAAGCGGTCCCTGGACATCTTTCTGGTCCTGCCCTGCCCTGTAGAGGCACCTGTGGTGGAGAAGCAGAGTGAGCCACCTGGACCACCCACAGGTAAGGCACAGGGAGGCAGGACCCAGTCAGCTCTGCTATGCTACTGTTCCATGAGTCACCTGGCCCAGGATTCCCTGGTCATTTTTGTCCTCTCCAGGGTTCCACACACAGGAATAAAAGGCACCTTAGAAAAGGACATGGGTTAAGGTGTCCTAAGCTCTGCGTGCAGCTGTGATTTTGAATGGGCACGCTGCTCAGAGTAGGGCAAGTGAGTGAGTGGGCAGCTGCTGCCTGTCCCTTACCTGGATACCTCCAGGTGGGACGACGTCTGCGCAAGCGCACCCCAAACAGTGGTCTACAGCAAGGAGCTGCCGCTGCCGCTGCTGCTGAGTCCCCTGGCCTGGGTGGGCCTGGGAGTGAGCAGAGGAAAGGTTGGGATAAATAAAGCAGACAAACACTGAGCACTGATTTTCTTCTAAAACCAAGTGCTCTGACTGAATTGTGTTCCCCAAATTCTCATGCTGACGCCCTGACCCTCAGTGTGACTGTAACTACAGACCGGATCACCAGGTAGCAGGAAGAAGAAAGACAGTGTGACAGAAAGCAGGCAAGGAAATTCAACTTTTTCTCTCCCTAATTACCCTAAAACTTTGGGTCCCGGCTCTCTCCAGCTCTGCACACAGGCATGCTCGTTCCTGGAGAGTCTGTATTACAGCGTCTCTTAGCCCTAAGTTCACCAGGCCTGTCCCATCCACTTCAAGACCGAGGACACCAAGCTAAGAGGAACTAAGGCAGTGGAGACATCCACCTGCCAGCAGTGGCAGTGTCCAGTCCCACAGGCTCCTGGAGCAAAGCCTGGAAGTTCCCTAGGCCTGAGGCCACTTTGGGTTCCAAAAGAGCAGAAACTTAAAATTACTAATTAAAATAATATACTGCTATTTTTTTAATCTATCAAACTCAGCATACAGAGAATACTTTCGGTATGTGCAGGACTATTCATTTATATAAATTCTTTTTTTTTTTTTTTGGATTTAGGACAGGGTCTACAGGGTCTACAGGTTCTCACTATGTAGGTGGGGCCGTTTTCAGCCTCCCAAGTGCTGGGATTACAGGCGCGCACCACTGCACCCAGTCTCAATTGCAGTCTCAGGGCACCCTGGGGGTGGGGCCGGCACAGCATGCCAGGATCAAACTCCAGCTGCTGTGTTCTGCCTAAACAGGGGCTTTACTCTGGTTTACATAAATTCTTTTTTTTTTTTTTTTTTTTTTTTTTTTTTTTTTTTTTTTTTTTTTTTTTTTTTTTTTTTTTTTTTTTTTTTTTTATGAGCAGAATAGATTTGTTGGGGGAAAGAAAGCTCCTGTCTGAGGAAGGGGGTGTCCTGAGTAGGTGGTTCCCCTCTGATTTACATAAATTCTTAAAAGCCATTTGTAACAAATAATGACAGCTTTTAGCTTCCAAATTCCACTGCAGAAAATCCAAAGAAATAATCAGTCCATAAAATATACATAAAGATCCTTCTCTAAAAGGGAAAATTTGGAAGCAAGCTAAATGCTAAAAGGCTAGTTTGGCCTGCCCAGTAACCCTTCAGTTAACATCACTTTTTTCCTTTCAAAAGTCCCCCTTCAACGACTGGAAGAAAATATGAGGGAAACTGAAGCCATAAGCACAAGCAAGACTTTCTGAATTGGGGTCCCAACTGCACAGGAAATAAAAGGAGGAACGGACCAATGGGAGCACATCAAAATAAAGTTTCTCATCACTTCTCAGCCTTTTGGCTAAGATCAAGTGCAAAATAAAGTTTCTACAACAACAAAAGAAGCAGAGTGAAGACAGAGCCTGCAGAACAGAGAGAGCTCTTTGGCAGCTAGCCCTCTGATGGAGAGTTAATATCTAGAGCATAAAAAGAACTCAAAAAGCTTAACACTGAAAGCACAACAAAAGCAAGGGAGCCCAATCAATAAATGCACAAATGAATTGAACAGAGGCTTCTCCAAAGATGTACAAATGGCTCATAAGTACAGAATGGGGAAATGCTCAATATCTGTAGTCATGGAGGAAATGCAAATCAAATCTACACTGAAAGTCCATCTCACCCCAATCAGAATGTCAGTCGTCAAGAATACAAAAACACAATCAATCCTGGAGCCCTCCCACACTGCTGGTGGAAATTAATTGAGTCACAGTGGAAATCAATATGGAAGTTCCGAAAAAAACTGAAACTAAAACTACTACATCACCCAGCTGTACTACTTCTTGGTACATATGTACCCAAAGGAATTCAAGTCTACATATTGTAGGATAGCTATATGTTTCTTTTTCTTTTTTGTTTTTAGTATCAGAAATTGAACTCAGGACCTTGCACTTGCCAGGCAGGCACTGTGGTGCTGAGCTGTATCCCCAGCCCTTAAAAGTGTATTATAATATGAGCAAATTTCTGTTTTTAAAAAAATTACATTGACTTCGATTTGGGGCCCTAGCAACAGAATCCCAACACAGCTGTTCTGAAGCCTGGGTGTACTGACTCGGGGGAAAGATCCGGCAGCCCTTCCCAGGTACGCTGGCGAGTGACTTCTGGTAACAGGCGGGTACCATAAGGTGGAGGAAGTGTGACAGTCCTACGCAGCATGACCCAGGCCTTGTTGAAACATTTCATTGGAGCAAAGATTGGAAGAAAATACAAAATATTAGCAGGCACGCTAGCTGGTGAGATGATGAACTTGAAATTCTTATTTGCTATATTTTCAACACACACAGATATGCATATTTATATATCTTCCAATAGGAAGGATAAAAACCCCAAAGTATTGATGCATTGATTTAGATTCTAATTTCAAAAAGGACTTCAGATATAATCCCAGAGGAAGACCTATAGACATCCACTCTGAGTGTCTGTGAGTTTCGGGTAATACTGCCGAGCCCACACGGCACAGGGAGAACGCCATCCCCTCAGCACTAATGCTGGAAAGCTCACCCCCTCGTAACATGGTAGCAGCTCCCTGATTACTTTGTGATTGTCACTTTGCATATTTCTAAGAGGGGAACAGGACTTGTGCAATCTCCAGTTTGATTTGTGCATTTATTTCATTCACCCTTGCTTCATTTCATAATGGACTTTTCTCCAACACACTGCAAACCGGCAAGGACTTTAAGACTGGACCAGAAGACAGAATACACTAAAGCTACTGGCTGTGGTTCAGTAATGACCACTGGCCCCGGCCAGTAGAGCAGGTGGGTGGCCATGACAAAGCCCTGCCCAAGGTGGCGCCCGGGCCCTGAAGCCCCAGGTACCTCCTCATTGATCTGTTTGTAATCAGGGCCTGCCTTGCTCCCATCTCACCCCCATTCATCCCAGGGCTCTGTCCCTCCTCTGCAGCAGGTGGGCATAGGCCTATTGGGAAGCCCAGGGTGGAAGTAGGGAAAACTACCAGCGACAGCAGGCCAGGCCTCTGCCACTCCTCTTGCCCCTGCTGAGCTCCCCATACTCCAATGTCACCATCAGCACCATCCTCCCCTCACCCTGCCCAGGATGTCATTCTTAGGGACTGGATTAGCTGCACTGCTCAGGAAACCCAATTAGGCACAAAGTCTACACTGCCCTCTCGTGGCTGCTCAGAATATAACAGTGACACACCATGCACATCCCATTATAAGGGAATCTGCCTAATCCTGCAGGTTAAAGATGGCTGTATAACTGAGAAAATCAAACAAACTTTTATAAACCCAAACTATTTTCATTTAAGGTAAGCTGTTTTTCTCTAGATTCCTCTAGCTGAGAGTGGACACCGCCAACCCAGCCTTGGCACAAGGAGGATTCAACACTCCCTGAGCTGCTCTGGTGGGCTGACAACCAGCTACATCTATGCCTCGGTATTTCCTGGTAGTTGTCTCCCACCCTCCAAATTAGAGTGCACCTGCGCATTCCTCGAGTGGGGTGGGGAATGTTCTGCCAATTTGTTCAATTGTGAACAGACTCATTTCCCCATTTTTACGGGCTTTTCTTTTCTTTGCAGAACCAGGGATTGAACTCAGGTCCTTGCATTTGCCAGGCAAGCGCTTATTCTACTGAGCTATCTCCCTAGCCCCTTTTTCTTGTATTTTTGATAGCTGTAAATAAAGAGAATTCTCTTTATTTATTTCTTTTTTGTGGAACTGAGGATTGAACTCAGGACCTGCGCTTGCCAGGCAAATTCTTATTCTACTGAGCTATCTCCCAGGCCTAAAGAGAATCCTCAAAGCCACATTGTTTGATGAAGTCCTGTTGGCAACAGCTGGCTCCACCCAGTAGAACATCTGGGTCCAACCTGAATATGGATATTGCTCTGTGCTGCCAAGTGCTGAAGGCAAAATTCATGCTAAGAGGGTCTGGACAGAAAGCCAGCCAGACAGATGCTCTCCACCCTGGTTCTACCACAGCATACCCCAGAACCCAAGGACCAGTGATAACAGTTGGACTTAGGCCAGTCCCCAAATTCTAGGACAAGGACTTCTTACCAGTGAAAAAGAGTGCTGTCACTTCCTCAGTGTTTGGAAATAGCCAGTAGGTGGCCAGAGAGCACATTCAAATGAAACTCCAAAGGTTTCCAACACAGGGCCATGCATGGAGTAATAAATATTAATACCCAGGTTTAAGAAAATAAGTCCAACACCATTCCTGAAATAATGCTTTTAATTGTTGATTCTTTTGTATACATCAGTACATGTTTGGGATACAAAATGAATACATTTATCATGCAATTATTGATACTCTGAATAAGAGGTGTATTTTACTAAATCAAATGTTCATCACTTTTCTTAAACATAAGCTGTCTGCTAGATTTAAATTCACCCTCTTGTTATCAGGTTTGAGGGCTCATTTTGATTTCTTTTCTCCTTTCCATTTAAGCATTCAGCGGTTTAATTCTTGGTATGTCTTTAGGAGGAATCTCATGCATCTTCAGGTCACATAGAGAGTACCTTCTCTTCTGAAAGACGACTTTCATGCTGCCACATTATCTTCCCTGAGACAACCTCAGCTGGGCAGTAGCGGCAGCAGGAGCTGCATAGAGTTAGTGCAGCTGAGGAAGGCTGAGGTCAGAGTTGAGAGTTTGTATTTAAAGAGCTGTGGAGAGCATGAAGGAGGGGGAATTCTGGCTCTAGCTGAAGCTGGCCCGTACTTCTGCTCAGAACAGAGTATCAGAAATATGCAAAGCCCGGACCTCTTCCCTTCAAAATCCCATTCTGGGGCAAAAAGGGAAAGCAGTGTGCAGATGAGCTTTGATTATAGAATGAGTTTTCCAAATGCCTTGTGTTAGAATGTAAAAAGCCTAGAAAGTTCCCTATAAAAAAGTTGTGCCGGGCTGGGGAGATATCTCAGCAGACTAAGCACCTGCTTAGGCAAGCGTAGGGATGGGGTCCAATCCCTGGTACCTCATGCCCTACCAGCCCCACCCCCAGGTGCACTGAGCTGGCCACCAAGTTCAGGTGTGATGGTGCATGCCTGTAATCCCAGGGCTGGGGAGGCTGGTAAAAGGAGGATCACCACGAGTCCAAACTGCATAGTGAGACCCTAAAACAAATACATGTTTTTTAAAAAAGAAACAAATAGTTTTGCCCTCTGTTAGATCAATAGTAACAAGCTTGTCTGACATGCCAGGACAGGAGCAGGAAGTACCCTGTTTCCTCTGCCCTCCACCCCACAGTCCTGCATCTCTGGGGCAGCTGGGGCTATGAAGGCTTAGTACACACCTCCACAGCCAGTGCAGGATCTAACCTGGTAATTATTCTTCAAGGAACACCACTAGGAAAAATAATTCAATTGATAAAATAAAACTTCTTTGATTACAATAAAAAGAGATTGCTCTATGCAAACGGCCTCAACATATAGAAAAAAGAAAGACCCACATTTTCCAAGAAATCCAATACAGATCCAATATTATTTTGTAAGCTAGCAAGCAAATCAACCAGCATAAGAGAAAACCGACCAACACTGAGAATGCCCTTCCAGGGTGCTAGAGTTGTCTTGTGAAACTTTCCACATGAGGTTCAAGTCGCCGCTATGCTTCACCTAGAAAGGGAAAGGGACAGGAGGAATTCATTAGAATGCACTGTCAGGTCTGCAGAGATAGCTTGGAGGTCTAAGCACCTGCCTGACAAGCAGAAGGACCCTGCTTCAATCCCTGGTATGACCCATGTCACGCCAGCCTTTCACCAAGCCAGCCACCAAAACTGGGTATGGTGGCACACGCCTGTAATCCCAGTGGTGGGGAGGCTGAGACAGGAGGTCATGACGAGGCCAAGCTGTATAGTGAGACCCTGTACCAAATACATACATACATAAAATATTTTTTAAAAAGAATGCTCTGCCAGATCTTCAGAGTTCTCTTACTCTGAGGAAGGGCTAGAGACACTTAGGGGCCAGAAGTCAAAGATTCTGAGATAATTTCCACCATTTCAGTCTGACGAAGAACTGCCTGAGCTTGGTAACATGCAGGCTCCCCAGTTCTGGTTTCACTAGGTGGGGGAGGGACATGGGAACCCTCATCTTAGCAACTTCCTTTCCTCTCCAACTCTGATTCTGACTTTTAGTAAACATGTCTGGGACGTAGCCAGAGACAGGCCAGTCATGATCACTGCAGCCATCCTCTCTTCAGGGTCATTTCTGAAGGTTCAAGAGACAAAAACCATTGAGAACATTAAAGCAAGAGAGCAGTGAAGTAGCCAGGGCGGAAGGGTGCTGGGCCCAGCTGGCAATGACCCTGTCCCACCTCCCTGTTGCAGCCTTAGCCACCATGGTCAGGAAAACCATCTCCAGGTAAAGGGGACCCGACAAGCTTGCAATCTGTGAGTATTTCACTGCTGGGAAACACTACCACGTGCACCAGAGGTGACAAAGGAGGCCTTGCAGTCTGCTCCACTGCTCATGCCCGCAATGGGAAGCATCACTGACAGCACACACACCCGGGCACGCTGACATGGCGCACGCCACGTGCCAACTTGCCCAGGGCTCTTGACTCAAGTCGTCCAATGAGGCTTCCCCTCAGCCTGGCAAGTGCTGTTGGTGTCGTGCTTTCCTCAGACTCAACCTGAGTGCTGTGCACTTTAGGCACACGGGCCTCAGAGTATTCTGGGAAATCATGTCTTTCCAAAGTGATCCAGACAAGTCAGGGTGGCTGTAAGCTGCGAAAGCTCTAGAACATCTGAGGCCATTGTGAGTGGCTTCCCAAGGTTCCCACAGGCTCTTGCGACCACAGACATTGCAGAACACTCCAAAGACCTGGTGGCAAACTGAGTAGGGCTCTGAAATAGGCTCCTGGTGATAGGGCAGCCGTCAGACACCACCCACTGCTAGCAAGCTGCTTACTGCCTCAGAGGGGACACTGCTGTGCCTTTGGTGCCCCTCCCAGGACAAAGAGAAAGTCTTATTTTATCTCTGCAGAGAAGGACTCACTGATCTGCACAGCAGAGCAAACCTCCAAGGCATCTATCTACTCACTCGGGGTGGACTTAAAGGAAAGCGCCCTTCTGTTGGGAAGCTGGCACTGCCCCTGGGACGCTGTTCACACAAAGGTCAGTGTGCTCTAGCTATCTTCTGATGTCCTGGGAAGGGGGACTCTAACCTCCGAGTGGCTGCCATTCTCAGGGTCTCCTCTCTGCAGCCCTCAAGGTGATGATCTTGCCACCACTACCATATTCCCCACAGGGAGAGAGGCAGAAGGCGGGGCCTTTTCTCCTGCACACAAGAGCAGGATAAAGCCCCGGGCTGCTGGAATCTGTCTCAAAGAGTCTTTGTTGTAGACTGAGAATCAGCCAGTGCTTCCTAAATACCTGCCCTGTGCCACACCTGTCCACTGTCTTGACTGGAATTTAAAAATACAGGGCTGGGGAGATAGCTCAGTAGAATAAGGGTCCTGAGTTCAATCCCTGGTACTACAAATAAATAAGTAAATATATAGATAGATAGATAGATAGATAGGAATTTAAAAATAGAAATTTTAAAATCCTAGGCTTTGCTGTCAAGAAATTCACCATGGAGACTGGATGTGATGGTGTGTGCCTGTAATCTGGCTCTTGGGAGGCTGTAAACAGGTGGGTCACTACGAGTCCCATCTAGTAGTGAGACCCTGAACACCCTTCCCTAAAAATCAAAAAAGAA
>PVJA010017325.1:0-41808 GCA_004027025.1 Myocastor coypus | reverse complement strand
ACTGGGGCGTCGTCTTGGGGGTGAGGGGAGTTGACAGGATGACAGTTCTTGCCCATGTAGAGGTCAGTGCCAGGTGTCTCAGCTAGGACCAGAAGTTTATCATTAGTGACTGCTTGCATCAGAAATTGAAGAAACCTGAGATGTCTAGCGAGACTCGGGACTCTTGACAAAGGTGCCTCGATGTAGGCCATAGAACCCAGGCTCTGTTGTTGCTCTTCAGTGGCAAGACCAAGCAGGTCAAGTATATGGATTGTGTAGCCCATGCTGTTCCCAGCCCGCGGAGTGCGGGGATTACAGGCGTGCCACACGAAGCCCGGCTTCCTGCATCATCTTCAGAGCTCCATTGTACGCCTTACAAGCCACTATTTCAAGACGGGCAGCCCGGCCTCAGCAGGCGGCCCAGAGCTCCTCTGTCAGACACCAGCCAAGTATTTCTTACGCATCACAAATAGCATAATTGCTTCTACTTGTGTAAGTCAAAATTTGTAAGTAATAAACAATGCAAAATAAAGATGATGGAATATAAAGACAAGTAAAGGAATAGATTTTTCCTTTAGAGTTAAATTCAGACATATTCCAAAATTTTGCAAATAAATTATCTAGGTTTTTGGTGCAGTGGTAATAAATTTTGATTATCTTAGACACGTGATAGACAAATCAGAGACATTTATGAAAATCTATGTAGTAGTGATGTAATGTAATTTCCATCTGGAAAAATACAAATTGTTCCTTGAAAATAGGTATCTACATTGCCATATACATTGTGTAACTTCACAAGTAGTAGACATATTGAAAAAAAGCAGTCATACATTTAGTTAATAAAAGAAAAATAAGCCGGGCATTGTGGCACATGCCTGTAATCCCAGCACTTGGGAGACTGAAGCAGGAGGATTAGGGCAAGTTCAAGGCCATCCTGCGCTACAAAAGTGAGCTGAAGGCCAGATTGAACTGCATAATGAAACCCTATCTCAAAAAAAAAAAAAAAAAAAAAAAAAATTATAGACTACATGTGGAATTCAGAATTTTATAGTGATCACATTAAAGACATAGAAATTTATGCCTGCTTCTAAGGATAAAGTGAGTTAATTTAAGATACATTAAGGAACTCACTGAAATTGCAGAGTAAAATTAAGGAAAAGAAAAACAAAGACAGGGCAGACTCCTGGATCTTTCTCCAAGTCATGACATGGAAAATGTTGCTACTCACTGCTGCAAGGGAAAGTGGAAGGAGCACAAAGGAAGGGAGCATGCTGAGAACCAGGCGTTACGGACTGCTCCAGACTCCTCATGAAAATGACTTTGGATAAAATCACAGGACTGGGAGGAGGCTGAACAGAAAGAGAAAAATCTAGCTGGGCGTGGTGGCTCACGCCTGTAACCCCAGCACTTGGGAGGCTGAGGCAGGAGCATCAGTGTGAGTTTGAAACCAGCCTGGGCTACAAAAGTGAGCTCAAGGCCAGCCTGAACTGCATAATGAGACTCTGTCTCAAAAAGACCAAAAAAGGAAAAAAAAAAAAGAGAAAAATCTGACATTTCACACACACAGACATACACACAGAGACACACACACACATGTGTACACTGTGACATAAGATGATTCATAGAAAATACAAATATTTTACAATTAGCAATGACAGTTCTGACAGCTTGACAGTAAGGATTTCAATCCTAATGAATTGAGAACTTCCTATTGTACAATATTCATAAGTTATTAATGACCCAGATGCTTAACATAAAAACAGATTTAGAAGTGAATAAAAAGGAAAACAGGACAGATATCTTTATTCCTCCATCATTCATTGCCAGGGCTGCTCAAGGCAAAACAGGGAACTACTTACAAGTACTCAAAATAAATTTTACTCTTTTACATTTTCCTCATGCTTCTTCCTCAGATTAGGTTATGACATGTATTAAGTTGCTTGCATGGGGGCCAGTTATAAACCCTGATGTGCAAGGCATTCATAAAAAAAGTACCAAAGATATATACTTCAACCTGTTATATTAAAAATGCTAGGGGCCAGCGAGACAGCTCCGAAGTCTAAAGCACCTGCTTAGGCAAACTTAGACAACTGCAAGGACCATGGTTTTATCCCTAGCACCACATGCTACACAAGCTCTATCTCCAGGGTAGGCTGAGCTGGCCATAACATACATACATACATACATACATACATACATACATACATACATACATCATACATACTCTAGATGTATTCAGATCCCATTTCACAT
Source organism: Myocastor coypus (assembly GCA_004027025.1). Lineage (NCBI taxonomy): Eukaryota > Metazoa > Chordata > Mammalia > Rodentia > Myocastoridae > Myocastor > Myocastor coypus. The sequence goes on along the minus strand of PVJA010017325.1, from coordinate 39,576 downwards.
ATTAGATCAATGTACAAAATATTTTTATTGATGAAAATTTAGTTCTCAGTACTGCCACCACCTAGGCAGTAAAATGTAAATATTCTGCAGGTTAGTAATCAGTATTTTATGTTTTTTCCTTTTAGCTATTATTTTTGGAAAATATCACTATCTTACTATTTTAAAATAATTATTAGTATATATTAAGTACACAAATGTATGGATTTTACTGTTATTTCTATTTACATCCATTATGCACTTTGATTTTATCCACTCTCTCTACCACTGTCTCTCTTACATGACTGTTCTCTGGATGCTTTTTCCTGTGTTAAATGGTCCCTTTCTATTTTTCAGGCTGTGTTGTGCATGCCACATTTGGAAAAACAGGATAGTGTTAGTCGAACTGCTAATCTATAGACTCCTTCTGAGTGATCTGGGTTATTATTTTTAATAATGTTAAAAATGCTACCTTGCTAGGCGTGGTGGTGCACGCCTATAATCCCAGCACTCAGGAGGCTGAGGCAGGAGGATCGGTGCAAGTTCGAGACCAGCCTGGGCTACAAAAGTGAGCTCAAGGCCAGTCTGAACTGCATAGTGAGACCCTGTCTCAAAAAGACAAAAAAAAAAAAAAAAATGCTACCCGTATTCTTACCGTGCATTTTAGTTACTCTGCTTATTGCTCAGACAAAATAATCAAAGCCAAAAGAAAAGGCAAAAAGCCTTATTTTACCCATGTTTTGTAGAAGCTTCAGTCTGGAGGCAGCTAGCTCCATGGCAGAGTGACAGGGAAGATAGGGATCACGGAGGAAAAACAGTACATGGTGGGCAGAAGGTAGCAAAGTAAGCCAGCATGGGTACCAGAATCAAGGCAGTGGAAAATCAATCAGATTTATTTAGTAATCACTCACACTTAATCCTAGCACCCTTAACCCCGGCTTTGTACCATGAATCAGTCAAGCTCTCTAGATTCAGCCATCTCAAAAAAAAAAAAAAAAAAAAAAAAAAACCTATGACTGCAAGAGGCTTTGGGGAGACACCTAGACACAAACCACAATATTGTGTTACCATGGCTATACCATTTGAGTCCTTCACAAAAAAGGTAAAGTTTATGGATGCTTCATAAAATCTTTGTAAATGGTTGCTTTATTTTGCCTCTCCTTGTCTTCTGCGTTTGACATAGAGATAGCTTCCTATAGCCAGAGACATTGCACATGTCTTTCCAAAAACTACTTTGGAATGAATTAAATCTAAGGTAAGAAGTACACACAGTATAAATGCCTTAAAGTTACTTTTCTCAGTGCAGTTTAATTGTAAAAATGTGACTAACAACAGGCAAAATGTAAGAAATTTCAACAAAACCTCAGAGTCCTGGGATATGAAGGAGAAATAACAGTCAGTAACAGTGTCAGCCAATGCAATCATCCTAAGCTAACAAGAATTTAGGTGACTAGAAAGCACTGCTGGGCACAAACCAGTCTTTCTGGACATATTTTCATGAAAGTATGAAAATTCTATAATGAAAAGCATACGATTCTCACATACATATGCTTATTGAAAAATAAATTAGAAATACGTGTTACCATTAGCAAATGCAAATAAAGGGGGTGCCTTTCAAACAAAGACATAACAAAGAATTTTTTGTTTAATGTATTCAATACAGAGTTTATAGGCTCTCACTACACATATCAGGTTTATAACGATCCTCCTATTTTCAGCCTCCCAAGCGCTGAGATTGCAGGCATGGTCCACCACACTCAGTCTCATTTGCCATCTCAGCACACTCCAGGGGTTGGGCTGGTACAGCAAACTTGCTGGGGATCGAACTCCAGTCCCTGCACTAGGAACATCTTATAATCTATGATCTTGATTTCATCTGTGTATTCAGATGTCTCAAATTATCCAAGCCTGTTTACAATAGTTATCGTAAGAAAGGCAATCCCAAGTCGCTCTAAATAATGTTAGATGATTATGATACACTTGTGTGCCATCATTACAAACATTTTCTTGTCACGATTGCTAATAGGGATGAGTCAGTCTCAATGCCATGCTTCACAAAGCGGGTAACAGATGTACTGGTCTCAGAGCTTCCTCCCTAAATTGAATTTCTGTCGAGAAAGCAACATCAACAAATCAAACAAAGCTTCTATGACGTGCTAGGATTTCAAAGTGCATCTCAGGAATTATTCTCCACACTGTCCTCAGTACACATTCATGTAAGACTTTCTATTGTCTGTATTAACTATTGACAGTATAATTTTACTACCGCACAGTCATTCAGATTACATTACTAACACTTAGGACAATTCCTTCCTGGATGAACATGATTCCTTTGGGTAGCTAATAGCTCTCAAAAGCATTATAATACAAAACACATAATTTCTTAACATAATATGTGATATGACTGCACATAGTTCAGCACTCAGATACAAAGAGATCTCAAATGTAGAAACAGGCAATAAATCAAAAAGAACTTAAATTCAATTACTTATTATAAAATAAGATAGTATTTTTTAACAAACAAAAATATATGGAATGCTAAGTTTTTTAGGTAAGTTCCTGAATCTCATTATCTCAAAATAAGATAAAAAGAGCAACATAATATGCATGAATCAAATTTTATAGCATTGTCTTCATTAGGGTTTGAAGTGTTCTGTCCAACATGCAAGTACTGAAACATAACTGTAATATTACAGAAAGGTCCTTTGCAAGATGATGAGGCCCATTGTGCTCTTTTCTTTGGGGAAAGATGGAAAGTCACATAAACAGGTTCTTATAGATCATCTAGCTCGTTTTCTGGCTCAAGTTCTCACATGTGTGGAAATCCTGCACCTCCACTTAAGAGAATGTGGCATCAAGGCACTATATTAGAAAAAGAAATTAGCCGGGCATGGTGGCGCAGGCCTGTAATCCCAGCACTCGGCAGGCTGAGGCAGGAGGATCAGTGCGAGTTCAAGACCAGCCTGGGCTACAAAAGTGAGCTCAAGGCCAGCCTGAACTGCATAATAAGACCCTGTCTCAAAAAGACAAAAAAGAAAAAAAAAAAAAGAAAAAGAAATTATGCTCTGCCCTCTATACTGAACTGGGCAGCACTTTGATATTGGACTTTCTCTTCTCCAGAAATCTGAGAAATAAATTTCTAGTATTTACAGATGACCCAACCTAATGATTTTGCTATAACAACAGAAACAGACTGAGACAACCTCTAAAGAAAAATGCATTCAAAAGTAGTATGTGGCATTTTCATCCTTCCTCTTGCCAAATTGAAATTCTTATCTTAGGTGTCAACTTTCCCTTAACAGTTCAACTACTGCTTCTCCATGGTTAAGACAGAAAAGCTTTTGACTTGAAAGTATAATTTTATAAGAATCTTTGTATAATATAATCACTACATATATCATTGAGATTCTTCTTCTACAAATATAAAATAAAAATATAATGGATATTTTAATAACTTAATATGATTTCAATATTAACTGATTATTACAAGTCATAGGAAATTCAAGACATAGGTCAGATAAATAATTTCTTACCCTAAGGTCAAAAAATCCTATCCTCAATATCCAGAAGAAATATATTCCAAAATTTGATTGGATAAAACAAAACACTTGCAATGGTCCCTGTTCTCTAATATTATTGTAATATGCATTTTTATCTTTTAATCAGTCAAAATTTATGATACAATTATAAGACCAATTAGTTTTTCACTAATAAAATTTAAATATACACATATAAAAAATTATTCCCCATAGATATTTTGTAGCTTGTTTAGGTTTTACTTTTAAATTACTATAACACCCTCAATAACTGTTCTGAATAATTTTGCATATTATATAATGTGATACAATATCAAAGAAGTAAAAGTCTCTAAAACTCATGCTTTCTGAAAGTTAGTGCACCTACTCTGCACTGTGTTTGACAATTAAAAAAAGAATATTTCTCTTAAAGAGTTAAATTACATTTTATTTCAGCTAATACAAATTGTAAAAAACTTCTTTACAATATATTTATTCTACTTTGCAGATAAATATGCACCCTTTCTTTCTAGTTCTATACTGAAACTACCATAAGCGTACTGTTCTATTAATTAAAAAAATCACAAAATAAATTTAACATTTACATTTTAAACAGAACATAAAAATGAGACAAACACAAATGGTAGAGCAAGAATCTACCATGTTGCTTTTTACTAGAAAGATATATTCAAATAATTAAAAGCGATAGAAGTTATATTTAAAAGCCACAATTTCCTGATAAAACCCCCACTAAGTCAAACTTCAGATGCATGTACGTAGGTTTGATTTTATTGTCATTGCCCTGTAGCTGTAAGTAATATACTGTCATTGTCCTTTAATGTGAACATATATGCACATTTTTACTGGAATCATTAACACTAACCATTAAAATTTTATTATGCAATAAGAGGATATATTTCATTTATGTGTTATTACTCCATTCAATATAAGTTCCAACTATCTTTTTAGCAGTGTTTGTATATTCTAAATAACATACATAAAACTTTATTTTCTGTTAAGTGAAACACAGTGTATCTTGATTCTCCCCTTTGTAAAAGGCTCTTATCAGCTCCTTTGCTCTGAGATTTTAACTTTCTTCCATCTTCTGACTTATTATTAGATCATTTTCGTTTTGCTCCCAAGGCTAATCACATTCGTGCTGTATTTGGTAATTTTAGCTGGGATAATCACCAAACATGTTCAAAGTACTCATGGGAATTGCCCTGCTCACCTCTCAAAATTGGAAAAAGAATAATCTCTTTGAATAACTTTTAGCCACCTTAATAATAAAACACCTCATTATAACAATGGAAAATAGTCAAAATAAGTAAAACTTTGATGCTGAGACAATTTATTTTGAACAGGATAATGGAGACTATTAAAATAGTAATTGCAATAGTAGTAACAATAACAAAATTATGAAGGCCATCTTTGATTTTCCAAAGCACTTCCATATGTAGATGGAATTTTATATAACAAATGCATTACACTAAAATGAGATAATTCAGGTTTTCAAACTAAGAACCATCTAGTAATAGTAAAAATCAAAAATTATAGTTACAGTTCTTAAATATGAACCATACGTTCACTGGGCGAAAAAAATGATAGCTCAGCAGATTAAAACGCTTGCATGCAGGTGCAGGGACAGGGTTAGATCCCTAGACCTGCTGTGCCGGCCCACTGAAGAGGCAGTTGAAACTAAGCATGGTGGCACAGGCTGGTAATCTCAGCTCTTGGAAAGCTATAAAAAGGCAGATCACTAAGAGTCCTATCTGGAGACCCTGAACACTCTCGGGTAAAGCCTTTCTTTTTGGCAACTTTTTTTTTTCTTTTTCTTTTCTTTTCTCTTTTCTTTTCCTCTCTCTCTCTCTCTCTCTCTCTCTCTCTCTCTCTCTCTCTCTCTCTCTCTCTCTCTCTCTCTTCTTTCTTTCTTTCTTTTTTTAGTTCAGGGTCTCACTACTAGATCACTCCCAGTCATCCGCCTGTTTACATGTTTACAGTCTCCCAAGAGCTGGGATTATAGGAGCGTGCCACTACACCCAGTCTCAATTGTCATCCCAGTGTGAGCCAGGGGCAGGGCTGGCACAGCAGGCCTGGGGAGCAAACCCCTGTGCCTGCTTGTAGGTGCTTCAATCCGCTAAGCTATTTGGCTGGCCCTATGAAATAATTTTAGACAATCTAATTCTTTGAAATATGAATAAAGCCGGGCGTGGTGGCTCACGCCTGTAATCCCAGCACTCGGGAGGCTGAGGCAGGAGGGTCGGTGTGAGTTCGAGACCAGCCTGGGCTACAAAAGTGAGCTCAGGACCAGCCTCAACTGCATAGCGAGACCCTGTCTCAAAAAGACAAAAAAAAAAAAAAAAAAAAAAAAAAAAAAAAAAAAAAAAAAAAAAAAAAAAAAAAAGAAAAAGAAATATGAATAGAACACAAATTAAAGTTCACCAACTGTTACTCAAAAAGTTAGCATCCAGTATTACAATGTAGTAGAACATAGTTTTATCAATAATCACAAAATGTGTGCATCATAATTAAATTCACAATAACTACAAATGGGTTCTAGTTTACTGTAGCAGTCTTTACACTAGTGGAGCCTAAACTCTTAAGCAGGACTCACATTTTACTGTAGGTTGCTACAGTATGTATGGAAATCTTTTCGTATGTGTGGAAATCTTTTCGTCCTAAACAAAACAAGAATGAAAGAAAATTCTTTGCCAGATGAATGTGTTAAACATATGAGGAACATCTGAGGCAGAAAGATTAGGTGAATATGTGTAAAATTGAATTTAAGGTAACATGCTTCATATGAACATTTTAAGTGAGTAGCAGCTTCTAAAACAGGAGAATTATGGTTTCGTAGGAATTCTGTTTGACCTGGTTGAGTATATTCATTGATACAGAATATTTAAAAGTGTTCAAGGATAAAGCCCTGAAAAAGAATAAATATTTCTCCCATGTTATGGTTTTACAAGAAAATGAAAAAAAATATTTCAATATCCATGAAACCTAAAGTGCTGAAAAGATCAATTTTAAGTAAAAAGCAAAGACAGTGAACAAAACTGGTGGTTAAAGAATAAAGTCAGGAAAAATAGCAAAATAACCAAGGAAAGAATATTTCTGTTTCTAAAAATCAGTGGTCCGCAATTGCACATATTTGTTCTCAAGTAGCGTTGGCTAAAGAAATTGAAGAAGGCAGCTGTACAAAGCAGACATGAACTGTCTGGAATGCTAACTCTGAGAACTGACATGCTTGTAGTCCTAGCTGAATCACTTACGAACTGTGAGGCTCTAAGATAGTTGCTTAGTCCCCCTCACCTCAGGGCCCTGCCAGGTAAAAGGGTGGTATTAGTATTTCTTAGTTCACTGCATGGTTTTAACAAGATTTATGCAGGTACATAGAACAGTGATTGACTTCCAGACCTTTCTTAAGTCTTAACTAGAAACATAACTTGAAATTTGAAAAGCTGACCCTGAGGATAATGTAACTGTGGTCTGAAGGCACAGTGGAAATCTTGAGGAAACCAAGACACACAAGTTCAGATGTACCATCTTGTTCAAAAGAGACTAGGCCAATCACCCTCATGATGGCTATCCACTTTAAAAGCTTACTAGAAATAGAGGTTTTCATTTATGCTACAGCACTTTTTCATGACTAAACTTTTACCTTTTCTGCTCTCCTTGCCAATTTCAAATTTTTTCTTAGCTGAATGTAATTGGTAAGAAAAATATTGATTTAAACCACTAAGGATCTTCAAGAAAATACTGATATTGAATAATGTTAGTGTGTTTGTAACTGATCAAAAAGGAACCTCAGTTTGACTTATGCTTACTTCATACAGTGAGACACAAACACTACTTATGTCAGAATCATTTGTGCAACTTTATGACACAGTAGTCTAATGACTTTGCCTCTTAAGATTCTAATTTAACCCATACAGGTTTGGACTTAAGAAAATTCATTTTTAAAAATCATCATTGAGGGATCGTACTGTGTATCTGGAACCACTTGTGACAGAAGTATTTGCCTTCCCTATAGATCACGCAGTACTGATTGTTTGCTTACCAGATGCCAGAGACCATTCACTATTATGTATATGAATTACTTCATATGCTCCTAAGTCAAGTGATCTTCAGAGTAATGCTCAAAGATGGGCTGTTATGGTTATTTCCATTCATAGATGTGGAATTTAAGGTACAAGTAATGGAAGTTTTGTGTGAGCAGAAAGTCTAACTAGTCAGCATGGGAGCTAGAACTAAACTTGAGGCAGGAAGTCTTGATCTTGTGGTCACTGGTCACCTACGCACACTGGCACACAAAGAGGATCTGGGTCATTATTCTCCAACAGTGAATGAAGGTCAATAAGGTGAGGACCATTAGCCCCATCTACAATCTCCAGGCACAGAGGAACTCAGCACAACACTACTTCTGGAACTTCTGAGGAATGGACGAGGGGTTTTGCCAGTCACCACTGGCTGAGATCCAGGTTGAAATGGATCCAAAACCAGGAATCTAAAGAAAATCGAGTTCTCAGAGAAAAGCTATAGGAGAAAAGGTTTGAAGTGGAAGCATTGTTTAGTTGTCTGTGCAGGAATCAAAAATGAGCCGTAGCAGACTGGTCACCCTGGAGGAAGGAGGCCTGCTCTCCCCCAGGAGCACCAACCTAATCCTGGGGAGGAAAGTGAGAAGTGCAGAGATGGCTGCATGCCAGCCTGAGTCCAGTCATTCCACTAGGAAGTATGGGAAAGGTGAAAGAATGTGTCCTGTCCATGTTAGACTGTAAGAAAGTAGGGACCAGCTATAGAGTTAAACAAACACAGATTTGTGCCTTTCTGGATCTCTCTACAACAGAAACAAATTATTTATAGGACATTTTCCAATAAAAGTGCTTGCAATACTTGTTTAAAAGAAAGCAGAGATCTTATCTCTATCTGAAGTATGAGAAATGCATACTTTTATTCCTTGGTAACGCAAACACCATTTTGATCAAAATGTTTTCACTCATGCAATATTTACTGTTTAATTAATTTAATTATTGTTTAACAATAGCTCCTTCATTCAAAACATGGAACTGACAGCCAATTTGAAGCGCTCTTATGAATGTGAATTATTAATGAGATTTATTAATGTGAACTATCAATTCATGCTTCTAGAATATGGAAATTAGCACTGTAACATTGTATTGAAGACACATTTTATTCTAACTACATATTAGCCTTGAATAAATAAAAACATATTGTTAAAACTTTTAAAGTTTCTTTTAGAAAACACTGACCCTTGATTCTGACTTTAAGAAAATCTATTTTTAGTTTTATTTTAAAGAGAAAAACATAAACCGAATTTCAAACCAAGATAATAGCATAACAATGTTTACTAGATTGCATGTTATCTTTAAACTAGTTACTTAGTACAACATATAGACATTCAACTGTCCAAACAATACAGACACAAAACTTTTTTTTTTCAGTGAATGAAAAGAAATTAGTAGAATAACTATCTATCTATCTATCTATCTGTCTTCATCATCATCATCATCATCATCATCATCATCTACGCTTTTCCTTTCCTTAATTTCCCCTTTTCTACATCTCAGTTTCTCTCCTTTTAAACAGCTTCTTTACATCTCAGAATATCCCTTGTACATCTCAGCACTTACTTTTTAACCTTCCCAAACTAGGCAGACAATAGGATGTGTACATGTTAGTCTGATTCATTTCATTTATGAGTATGATCTCTAATTAATCCAATTAATTACTTGTAAAAGTCTCCAGCTTGCTCTTCTTTATGACTGAGTAGTATTCTATTATTTTTAAAAACAGACCACATCTGGTTTTTTTTGTTGTTGTTGTTTGTTTGTTTTGTCTTTTTTTGAGACAGGGTCTCGCTACACAATTCGGACTGGTCTTGAGCTCACTTTTGTAGCCCAGGCTGGTCTCAAACTCACATCAATCCTGCCTCATTCTCCCAAGTGCTGGGATTACAGATGTGCACCACCACACCTAGCTTTAGATTACATCTTTTTTAGCTATTCCTCAGCTGATGGATGTTTGGCTTGTTTCCAAGATCAACCTAGTAAAAATTGTGCTGCTATTCTTCCTACAATATACTAAGAAAGGGAATAACTGAGTCAAAAGCAATCACAAAAACTAGAATTTGAGGAATCTCCACACTGATTTCCATAGTGGTTTCACCATTCTGCACTCCCACCAACATTAGAGAAGGTTTCTTTTTTTATTCCCCTGCAGCTCCCCAGAGCATTAGTTATTGGTTGGCTTCTTCTTCTTCTTTTTTTCCATTTTATATATTTGGCACAGGGCTTGGACTCCTAGTCATTTTCTTATTTTCAGACTCCCCCCATGTTGGGATTACAGCTCTGTGCCACCATGCCACTTGGTTGCCAGGTGAGCACACCACAGGGGTAGGGCCAGCAAGGCATGCAGGACTAAGGATTGAGCCCTGGTTCCCGGGCTTGCCGAAGCAGGCACTTAGTCAGCTGAGGTATCCTGCAGGCTCTTAGGTTGACTTCTTAACGATAGACATTCTTCATTTTTTCTGGGGTGAGATGAAATCTCAGTATGGTTTTAATTTGCATCTCTTAAAGGATCAGTGATATTGAACATTTTTTCATATATTTATTTGATATTTGTATTTCATCATCTGAAAACTGTATTCATCTCAGATACCAATTTTTGGATTGAGTCTTTAAATTTGCAAGGTCTAAGCTTTCTGAGCTCTTTGTATATTTTTAGTAGCAATGCTTTGTCTGAAGAACAGATGGAAAACATTTTGTCCCACAACAGAGTAGTTGTCTCTTCGCTCTGTTGGTAGTATCTCTTGCTGTTCAAAAGAAAGCTTTTGAATAAGGTGAGATCCTCGTTGCTGACTTTTTGTGATAGTAGCAAATCTAGAAACTACTTCCTAAAGTATTATACATTTGATAAAAACCAATGTTCATCATTTATTAGAAAAGTCTATAAAAATGGTCTCAATTACTGCCTAAGAAAGATTAAAAAGAAATAATTTTTTTTTTTTTTTTTTTGTCTTTTTTGAGACAGGGTCTGGCTATGCAGTTGAGGCTGGTCCTGAGCTCACTTTTGTAGCCCAGGCTGGTCTTGAACTCGTACACGATCCTCCTGCCTCAGCCTCCCGAGTGCTGGGATTACAGGCGTGCGCCACCACACCCGGCTAAGAAATAAATTTTTAAAAGACAGATGTACAGTATGATGTCTGCTCATACACCCAAGCAAAACAATTTTATTTCATAATCCTATTAAATTAGGATAATCTTGTACCAATATTAATTGTTTAAACAAAAATGAAACAACTTTGTTCCCAAGAATATCAAGGTAACTCAGTAAACAAGATTAACTTTATAGACCATCCTGGTATTACATCACTTTTTTTTTCTTTTTTGAGACAGGGTCTTGCTATGCAGTTCTGATTGACCTTGCACTCACTTTTGTAGTGCAGACTGGTCCTAAACTCACATGAATCCTCCTTCCTCAGCCTCCCAAGTGCTGGGATTACAGGTGTGCACCATCACACCCTGTTCCACCACATTTTAAAAGCCACAAATTAAATATCTGTAATCATTGAAGCATGATTTAATTCCAAATAACCCATAGTGATTACATCTATGTCACACATAGACCATTTATAAATGTTTTAAATTTCTCTTCTAGCAATTGAACATTTAAAATTTTTCTTATCCCTCACAACTAAATCTGACCCTAGAAGGGCAGTTTTCTTGTTTAAAAACTTTTCTTCTAAAACAGAAACTAGGTTTTTAAAATGTAAATAAATCTAAACTTTTAACATCAATTCTCTTCTCCATGGGCAACACACATGTGAATATTTGTTATTGTTCCTACTAAGCAGAAAAACGTATTTACTCTTTCAAAGGCTTATATAAATAACTCAATAAAGCATATATTCTTATAAGCTCCTCTTAACTGTTTTATAACTTTAGTATTTAATGCTCAAAATTTTCAAAAATATTTGATTGTTAGAATAATATTCTAGGATGATAAGGGTACTACTAGGCTTTAACTGCTCAATGGAATGATAGGAGCAAGCAGCTATTGAGCACTGGAAAAATAACTGCTATAAACTTAAGTGTGCTAGACATATAAAATACAATATTTCAAACTTTTCTAAACAAAAGTATGAACATACGAGGAAATAATTTTATTAATATTGAACTTTTATGTATTTGGTACAGGATCTCACTATGCAGATTGGATTCATCATGATCCGCCTGATGTCATCCTCTCCAGCACTAGGATTACAGGCTTGTACCACCATGCCTGGACTCTGTTGATCATTTAGTATACCTGAGGGTGGGACTGGTGTGGCATGTGTGGGACCAGGGATCAAACCTGGTCCCCACACTTGCCTAAGCAGGTGCTTAGTCCATGGAGCTATCTCCCCGATCCTGAACTCATATTTTTGATATGTTGGATATGTGTGTGTGTGTGTGTCCTGGTATCACCTGTTTCTTTTTACTTTTGTAGAAACTATTAGCTCCATTCCCACTTTCAGACATCAAGGATTGTAGTGAAAATATCACCATTTATAGTATTTGATTAAGTTAATGATGAAAGATTAAGCTTTTTTATTGTTTCCTACAGGGCAGATGAAAATAGGGGCAGCTGAGTTGCACTTTGTTTCTTCTATAATTCATATAGTGCTAGAATATTTTTATTAAAAGCTTCTTATTTTTACCTAATGAAAGCATATTCTAGACAAATTTTAGAATATATCACTTTCCACTTGTGTTATAATCATATCTGATTATTTTTAGTTCTGCATGTAATCATATAGGACTGTGATACTAAGATGAGCACATGTTTATTTTTATCTTTTAAATGTTTGGAGAAACATTTTCTTCAGCTGAGCATTCAGAAAAACTTTATTCTGATTCTAGCAACAATTGGTTGGGCCAACAGCTGTAATTGAGAGGACATCAAGTTTTTCAGCCTTGACTTGCCAGGCAAAGGAAATTGTTCTTCATGAAGGAGGCAATTTCATGCTTGAATAACCCTGGACTATTAAGTCAAAAAATTGAGTTGAAGTCTCCTCATGTCATGGACCCTACTGCTGCAAGCAAGTTTTCCTCTAAAGAATATTTGAGGAATTTCATTGAGAACAAGATTCTGGAGAGAACAAATAGGATGAGCAAGGTGTCTCTTTATGATTTGACAGGTTACTCTTAAAATGTTTTACTTTTATGCTTTTCTACAGTGTAGTAACCCCTTGCAAAAATATCCAAGCATCACTTTCATAGGGATACAAATGGGATATTTGTTTCTACTTGGAATTTTTCCTCAAATTCCTGTGGTGGTCCTTACTAATGCGGTTCTAACAGCTTTATGTGTTACTCAGCCAGTCTCTCTCGACTCCAACTCTGTAGGAGTAGATGGCAGAATAAGTGGTAGTAGCAGTGCCAAGATAGCACCTTTTGGCATTCAACTGTTTTCTATTTAAGCTCATTTTTTTCCTAAGTTAAGAATTAACCTTTAACTTTCTTTGTCTTAGTCAGGTTGGACTACTATTATAAAATACTACATGTGGTGATCTGAAAAATAGAATCCATATTCTCATAGTTCTAGAAATTGGATGCCCAAGAGCAGAAGGTGATTATAGTCAGAGTCAGGTGAGGAATTTCTTCACCTTGTTTCTATGCATTCATGTGACCTTTCCCCAGTAGTCTTAGAGGTGTTGACTCAATAAGCTTTCTGCTGTCCTTTCTTAAAGAACAATCTTCCCATTAGACCAGTTTCTTACCACCTTACAGCCTTAGGTATTTCCCAGAAGCACATCCCTGAATGTTATGGTATTAAAGATCGGGCTTTAGGGCCAGGGAGCTCAATAGTCCAAGCACTGCCTGGCAAGTGAAAGGACCCAGGTCTAATCTCTGGTACTGCATTTCTATACTTGCCCCACACCAAGCTAGCCACAGAAACTGGGTGTGGTGGCATGTGCCTGTAATCCCAGCACTGGGCAGACTGAGAACAGAGGATCACTCTGATTCTGAGCTTGTAGCAAGAACTTATACTAAATAAATAGATGAATAAATAAATAAAAATTTAAAAAAATTGGCTTCAACATATGAATTTTAAAAATATACAAATAATTATATAATTCATATTTTCAGTACCATAAATCATATTTATGATTAAAAGTATCTTGCATCCCTATTGCCTCTATAAATTCCACTATGGAAGATCAAAATGTACAATTACACAACTTGATATAATTATTTAGTTATCTAAATTTCAAATGTTTTCCTTACATCACTTTAAGGAAAACTTTAACTCTATTAGATAGGATTATTAAATCTACTCTTCAGATTAAGAAACTGAGTGATATCAAGTTTAAATAAATATCTCAGAATATATAATTATTAAGAAATATAACCATATATCAATAAAAAATTTTCAGTCTTTAGCAATATGCAGAAAAATGAAAGAATATGTTGAGTATGAGACAATGACTTTTAAGAATGAAATAATACATGATATGTTTTGCACTAGGATAATTTTAAACAAAATAAGAAAAGTCATACTCTGCTCCAATTTTTATGTACAAATACAAATAAAATATTCATCACCTCAGGATAAAAATAGTCTTCTGTTTGTCAAATATTCTTTGCTGTTAAAACATTAATATGCTTATCTTTTTCCACTATACCATCAGTACATTCCAACTAATCCACATGCAACACTTTGGCTGGCTCATAATCACACTGTCATTTTGTGTTTTGTCTTTCCCAACTGGCAGCTCGCCCAGCAGTAGTTTTTATTTTTACACAACAGGTTGTATTTTATAACTTTAATTTATAACTTTTAATAGACATAAGTAAATGCATCTTGTAATAATGACTCTCTGCAGTATAAATCTTTATTTTGTCAGTGTAACCATATCATTTTTTGGTAACATTAACTACTTTTTGTATGAGGGTTATCAGCAGTCCATACTCCATGCATATAGTTCAGTATAGACCACCAGACTCTGATTTCTTTGTTATTATTCTGTACAATACAGAGCGTTCATCTGGCCAACAGTGTGCCAATGAAATTCTACCCTGTAGTTTCTGGATGTTTTTTCTTCAGGGGAATCATGTAACAGTAGAAGAAAATTTGGACAAAAATGGTTTCCACTATCTGAAGAAATGTTGTACTACATGAGAATGAATAAAATTAAGAGAAAAACAAAGGAGAGAGATAAATTCTCTGTAAATCTTTCTCTTAACAACCAAAGAATTTCCTCATATCAACACTAACAGAACGTTTTGGGTTACACATCTGTCTCTGTTCCTCTTCTCCTGTTACTGGGACAAATACCAGACACTCAAAATTAAGTAAAGGAAAGGTTAACTTAGCTCACAGTTAGTGAAGGTTTTAGTCCATACTTAGGTGGCTGCAGACAGAGTGGCACATGGCAGCACAGAGCAGACATCCATGGCAGCTGCAAGGGGCAAAGAGAGCAAAGGGAGTGGCAGCAGCTGAGGTGGCTAGCTAGCTCTCTCCCCTCCTTACATCATAATGCAGAGCTTCCGCCCCAGGGTACTCGTGCCCATAATGCCAGCATTGGATCAAAAATTAATTGCAAACTCCAAAAGCTGCCTTATGACTTCATGGGGCTTTGGGGATAGCTAGACACAAACTGTACCAACATTGCTTTGTGATATACTAGTATGAGTTTTGTTTCTGTTAGTTATGTGTAAGAAAACCCTAGTAAAAATGCCATAGGAATACAAAATAAAATTTTATTTTCACTTACAATATTAAAAATCCACTTTAATGTCTTCAATATCTGTTATGTAGTCCTTTTACTTCTTTCCTTGCTATTGTCTTTTACATTTAAAATGTGACATAAGGTGGCTAAGATCACCCCAGCCAGTTTTGAACTCCTACATCGCTTGCTATTGTACTGGGATGCTCACAACCTTTCATGAATCGGCATGCACTATGATAATAATTGTAGAGACAAATGTCTAATTAGCATCTCAAGAAGTGGAGAGGAATAAAAAAAGCCCAGAGACAGCTGTAGTCTGTTACTTGGGAATCCCAGAAAGCCAGGGTTCAAGGAGGGAGATGGCAGCTTCACCTGCTGGCTCCCTGTTTGATGTCTCCTCCCTTGCTTGGAATATTAACAGTTAGCATCTCTGTGAACCCAGTGATACGGAAAAGGTGGAAGTCAATAGAGAATGTGGTCCTCCTTTACTAAAGTGCTTATGTACCTGATCACATTCACTAGCCCAAAACAAAGCTGAGATGCTTCTGGGGTTTTGTGCTAACTTCGAGAGACAGTGATTCCTCTGAAGCTACCTTCATCAGGTTTACGATTGTCTCTTTCAGCACCAACACAAACATACAACAAATGATAAGTGATACACTACTGAAACTTAAACATTTATAAACATGCCATTGTGTTGATTAACTCAAAACAGCACATTAAGGAAGATGATCTGAAATCACCACGAGACGAAATTTGAGTAATTAGCATGACTGTTCCACAAGAGGACACTCAGAGTAGATTCTATCTGAGAATTCTAAGCAGGCTTGGAATTTTTATTTTCCTGCCTCATCCATACTCATTCATTCATCTACTTCAAGAAGTTCTTGGAGAACAATTACAAAGAAAGTCACTGAAATTATATTTTAAATAATACAAAGCTCATTTGAGAGCTTAAAGAAATTTATACCTTTATGGAAAATACTGTGAAATCAATTGTGTTTGACACAAAATATCAACTCTAGAGTTTCATTACTGATGAAAAGGGACCTTTATCCTAGAGTATCTTGATCAAGTAATATGAGTAGTAAGCCAAAATTAGCTATTTCTTATGTAATCATAGTAATTCTTTGCAGTAGAATATGCTTATTAATCTATATGATGCTGAGACTAATACATAGAGTATCAAAAAATTCAAAATATTAGACCACGGAAACATAATACTGATTCAAAAAAAAAAAAAAGGCAGCTGAAATAAAGACTCTACAGAAATAGAGTCTACTGAGATTTTATCCTATCCTAGAAAGAATGGTTATCATCAAGAAACCAAATAACAGCAAATGCTTGTGAGACTGTGGGGAAGAGGCACTCTTATAACTGCTGGTAAGATATAAACTCATGCAGCCACCTAGGAAATCTGTATGGTGATTTCTCAAAAAACTGACATGAGGAATTCCACTGGAATAAGCTATATACCTTTTAAGTATCTTCCTGAAAGTTAAGCACATTGCATTACAACAATACATGCAAAGTCATAATTAGCAGTACAATGCATCATAGCTAAGTCTTGGAAGCAGTCTATACATACAGCAACAGATGAATAAAGAACATATATCTTTTATATACAATTAAGCCCTTCTCTTCCATAAGATAAATTTGAATGATGCAAATGAAAATATCTTGAGGCCAGGATTTCAAGTGAAATAAATCAGATATACAAGCTGGGATATACCATAGTTTCTCTAACATGAGGAACCAAGAGTATAAACAGAAAGAAAGATGAAAATCAGAAAATAGAAAGTAGGGAAATGCATCTTTCTAATATAGAAAAGGGATTAACTGATGAAGAGAGGAAGGATGTGAGAGAAAGGGGACAAAAAAAAAGTTAAGATGGCTTGAGTGTACTTACCAATTTCACCAAATGAATGTAAATACTATGTACTGCAAACATGTACACAATAAAAGAAGAATGTAAATACTATGTACTGCAAACATGTACACAATAAAAGAAGGGAATCAAGCTACGGATAGAGGGAGGAGGGACAGAAAGCAGAAGAACAGGAAGGAATGTGTTGTGCGCATGCACCGATTCCTCGTAAGGAATATAATGTGCTACAAATATGTGTATGCAGTTTAGCATTGCAGGGGCTCAGTCTTCAGTGGTAGAAAAAAGAAATATATGCAGCAGAACATTATCAAAAGTTATGGGGACCTAGGCTGGGGAGATAGCTCAGTAGAATAAGTGTATGCCTAGCAAGTACAGGCTCCTGAGTTCAATCCCTGTTACAAAAAAAAAAAAAAAATTAAAATCTGTGGGGATCAAATTCCAGGCCAAACAATGGGATATCAGACAAAATTATGCAGTATTAAAATACAGTAAAAATATCTGTGTGTACCAATATAGATAAATTCAAAACTATTATGTAGAAAATGTAAGGTCCAAAATATTACGCACAATCTGATATGGAATATGTTGAACACTTCTATGCATATGCTACGCAGTTTCAGCAAGTACAAATATTTGAATGAATTCTTCACCAGGCCTGGTACAAAAAGACTAGCAGTTGGACAGTTGTACTTATATGAGGTTTAAGCGAGAGGGACTAGACATTAATGTTTTGTCAAAAGAGACAACATAATTCTACAACTGTCAATTTGTAAGACTACAATTTGTAAGCAAATAAATTGCAAGGATAAATTAAATAAATTAATTTGAATAAATTTGAATAATTAATTTGAATAATTTGAATAACTTAATAAATAAATGTAATGAAGAAAAATCTACAAATTTTGAAAGATAACTTTGAAAGACATTTTTGTTTTTTTTTTAAACTTCTTTTTCCTAATACATAAATTTACATTTTGTTTGGTACTTCTACTTGTCTTTTTCTTTTAACTAAGCTTGATATCAACTAATGAAAGGGACATTATTAAGTGTGACTGTGTATTGTTTTTGTCTGTTTTTTAATAATATATAGTTGGAGAAGAGATGATCGAATAGTTCTTTGAAATTAGAACAATCCCCTACAGTTTGGTTCAAATTTGAAGAAAAACTCAATAAAGACAAGAGATGCAACCATCTCTATTAAGTTTTTTAGTGTGTTTTGTCCACTGAAAGTCACATATATGGTTTTAATTTGTAAATGTATTTAAATTATGAAAAAACAACTTCACACTATAGCACAATTCTAGAAGCTTATTTCAAGAAAAAAAATACATAAAACTAGAGTTAATTTAAGTATTTTTCAACTGGCTTCAAAACCAAACAAGACTGTTGAAATATTTCTCAGCTTGTTTGAATGAATGAAAGAAAGAAAGAAAGAAAGAAGAAAAGAATAAAAGAAAAGAAAAGAGAGGAAAAGAAAAGAAAAGAAATAACCCAGCCTAGTCACTTTCTTCTTGGTTGAGCCATAATATCCAGCACCCATAACATAAAGGAAATTGTACCACATGATTGTGAGGCTCCAAGGGAGAACCAGAACATCTGAAGAGCACAGAAGAGAAAAGCTGTAGGTATCATGTCAACTAGGACGCAGCGACAGAAGAGAGGACATAGGATGGAAAGATACGCTTCTAGGTCATGCTCAGGAAGCTATCTCTTGCCACCAGGTCCCAGGTGAACTCCACAGTGCAGAGATCTACTGATGAGATGCACAAAATAATCCAATCGGCTTCCTCAAGCCCCACCTCTGATCTCATGACTGTTTAGGGGGAAAGTTCAGACTCAAATCACACTGAATTAATTAATAATCATAAAACGAATGGGAGAGGAATAAAGTATTCATCTCTTAGTTTGAATCTAATGATCATTAAGTTCCTAACCAATATACCTCCCAGTAAATGCTACACAAAACAACTTCTGAATATTCAGCAAGGAAATGGAAAGCTTGCTGAAATTTTTCACCCACATGACCTAATATGATAATTAGATTGAACAGGACAATATATAATAGGAAAAGAATATTCTTGAATAAATTTGTAGAAAAAAATTATATACCTAAAATAAAACTGGATTCTCATTTATTTCCACAATCTAAGAAAGAAGGAAAGAAAGAAAGAAAGAAAGAAAGAAAGAAAGAAAGAAAGAAAGAAAGAAAGAAAGAAGAAAAGAAGTTAACATTAGCAAGTCAACTAGCAAGTTAACTAACTTGCTAATGGAGTGGATGGAGAGGAGACATGAGAAGTCATATCCTTTGCAAAAAGAAAAAAGGAGAAAGATGGAGGGAAGATGGCAGAGAGAAGGGAAGGGTGAAAAGGAACTAAGATGTGTTGTGTATAGCTACTAACTCCCCACTCTGAATGTAGTCATTATGAATGGCAAATATGTACTAGTAGAAATAGAACTTGAAAAGCTTGAAGAAAAGATACAGTCTTCTAGAGGAGTGGGATGGGGAAGAAAATTCTGGAGTTTTCTAGTTAGAGCAATCTTAGAGAGATATTTGTCTTCTAAATTTTAAATTTTATAATACATAGATGATATCTTCTCCTTTTTTGTGGTACTAAGGATCAAATGTACAGAGGCTCTACTACTGACTATGTCTCCAGATACTTTTATTATACTTTCAAAATTTAAGACAGGATCTTGCTAAATTTTCCAAAGTATACCTGTCTCAGTCTCCCAAAATACAAGGATTATAACTGTGTGTCGCCATCACCACCTTCCACCTTATAACTGTTCATAAAATAATTCTATTTAACATAAAATAGCTTTATCTTTATTTAAAAATAAATCAATATGTGCATAATTTAAAATTTCTAATGTAAGTATCACTAGACATAACATATTAATAAACAATATTTAGGTTCCTCAATAATTCATAACATCAAAATTTAAAAAGTGCTGCCTTACTGTTCCACTCCAAGGGTGAGAAAGAAGGATCTTTAAGGATCCTGCCATAGAATCAGTATCATCATACAGAATTTCATTTAACAAAGTACTATTAATTTCACAGTATTTGTTGTAATGCATAGTGTTGTCTTCCAACCAGTTATTCATATTACCAGATATATACATGTATAATTGGAAGGAGAGAGAAATGTGTATGATATTAAGAGGAGAAAAATGAGAAACAAATGAAAAAAGGAGACAAAAAAATTAAACTGCTTCTTTCCACAGACCAGCAGAAATGCACAGTACAGTTGTGCAAACCATCCTGCTTACATATATGGATAAGTCTTTTCCCAGTCCCTCTCCTGCCCTTCTCCTCAACTCAGTAACTCTTTCCTTTTGAATAGCTCATTCCCTTTCCCCAGTATCCTTCAGATTCTGTTGTCCAGGAAACAGAGAGAGAGAGGGAGAGAGAGAGAGACAGAGAGAGAGACAGACAGAGAGAGAGAGAGACAGAGAGAGAGAAAGGAAAGGAAAGGAAAGGAAAGGAAAGGAAAGGAAAGGAAAGGAAAGGAAAGGAAAGGAAAGGAAAGGAAAGGAAAGGAAAGGAAAGGAAAAAGAAGAGAAGAGAAGAGAAGGGAAGGGAAGGGAAGGGAAGGGAAGGGAAGGGAAGGGAAGAGAAGAGAGGAGAAGAGAGGAGCAAGTTGATATTCAGAGTAGTTCAGATCAAGGCATATAGAAAAGACTGACAGTTTTCAAAACCTTGAAATTATTGCACCAACCTTATATAAAACAGTAGTTTTGATTTGCAGTTTGCGTAACAGGTGCGCTGAAGAAATAAAAGACTGTTTTGGAATGCTTTCACTTTGTATTTACTAGGACATGCTTGCAGTACATGATGATTTCATTTGTTGTGAGGAGCTGGTACATGTACTAATTTCAGTAATCAAATGATTGACGTAATTTTGAAAGTCACGATGCTTATGTTTGAAATTTGGTTCACATTTATCAGCGTTGCTATCTTGGGCCATCTGTTAAACTCTATAAGCCTGTTTCCATTTATGTAAGCAAAGAGAGACAGAGGAGAACCAGCCTCGAAAGAGTGCAAGATTAGATAGTCACTACACAAGAAACAGCAAGTTCTCTGATATTTACTGAGAATTATCAATATTTCAATAATGTTAACATCACTATTAGTTTACTAAATATCAAATTAAAAGTGCTCAGAGAAGAGAAATAACTGATGAACAATCATATTAGGAAGAAAAATGTCTGAAAATATGTTTTCTAAGAAATGTATTGATTAGTAACTTTGAAATTAGACACAGCTCAGACTCCTAGTGATACTCCTGTTTTCAGCCTCCCCAGTGTGGGGCTTACAGATGTGCACCATTACTCCTGGACTTGGTCTCTGTTCAGTGTACCCCAGGGGCAGGGCCAGCGAGGTATGTGAGACCCAGATGGAACCCTGGCCCTGTGCTTGCCAAAGAAGGTTATAATTCATTTTCTGAATTGAACAAAATAATTTTTTACAATTTTAAAGATACATATTAATGCTGGGCATGGTGGCGAATGTCTGTAATTCCAGTACTTCAGAGGCTGAGGCAGGAGGATCATGTGAGTTCGAGACCAGCGTGGGCTACAAAAGTGAGCTGAAGGCCAGCCTGAACTGCATAGCGAGACCCTGTCTCAAAAAGACAAAAATGAAAAAAAAAAAAAAAGATACATGTAAATGAAATGTAATTATCCTGCAGAAAAAATAATTTTATTTTTAATTTCCTATTGATATCCAATAATTCTATAGTGAACTACTACAGTGCATCACAGTTAAACCTTGAAGGCTATATTTCATGTAGTGAAAATTTACCTAATTTACTGTTGAAAAGAAAACAAAGTGGCACTGCTTTATCCTCATCTTTAAATTATTGATTGGGAAAAACATATGTTCACTTTAAATCTAATTATTAAAACTTAGAATTGTTAATTTATTCAAGAGTTGAGCAGAGAGAAAAACAGAAATGTAAATAGAAAAGGGGCTGTAAGTATGCATACTAAATGGACATCTTGATAGTTTATTTTAGCTTGAAGAATAAAAAAAAATTATTTTAAGTACATGTTAGCACTTCATTAATTTTCTTCTAGATTTCTAATTCTAAATACTATTCCTTTAAGTGTTATTGCCAATAGATCTCCAGTTAATGTTCTATAAAATCATAACTATAAAATTGACAAATACAAAGGAATATATTTATCTAATTGCTTGTTTTATCATTGACCTGTGGATGAAAAATCTGCAGTTAACAATAGTGAAAGATAGTTATGAAAGTAAGTATATAAAGTAGACTAAAACATCAAATTTGTTATATGTCTGTTATGGTTTGTGTCTAGTTGTCCCCCAAAGCCTCATGCAGTCATGGGGTAGACTTCTAGAGTTTGTGATTAACTCAAGATCCACTTAGAGTATGGATGTGAGTGCTGTTGGGATTACGGGTGTGAGTGCTATACTCAGCCTGGGACAAACAGCCTGAACACAATTTAAGGGAGACAGACTAGCTCTCCATACGCACTGTTGTTACTGCTGCTCCTGCCCTTTTGCTCTTGCTGTTTTGCTATTTTCCACTGCAATGAACTGCTGCCCTTTTCCATTTACCAATCTATTCTACCTTGGAGCCAGCTGAGTATGGACTGAAGCTTCCATGCATGGTGTGAGCTAAATAAACCTTACCTTTCTTAATTTTGCATGTCAGGTATTTTGTCCTAGCAATGAGAAAAGAGTAACTGAAACAATGTCTAAGGATAACTTATCTTGGTAAGATAAATAGTTACTCAGATAAGGATATTAGATTAGAAAAACAAGTTTAAAAGGTGAACAGCAAAATAATATTCATTAAGCTTCTCCAGACTATGGATTCTTAAAATCATGACATATAGTTATATTTATATTTGTCCAAAATGCTTTAATTATATTCATAATCATAAATATATTGAATTCAACCAAATTATATTAAAAATTAATGTACAGTATAATACACTATGTAATTTTTATTTTTACTATTGAGGAAAACACTTTGGATCTCTGTGAAGCTACATGTATTGTGATAGAATTACTGAGGAAACAGCACAAAAAATGATTATGAGAAACCTACAGATATCTTAAATTATTTTCCATCCTCAGATGCCTTCAGTGCCATCCGTATTACGCTTTTGAATTGGTCTAAATAACTCAATGACACCTTCATAAAGTGCTATGCATGCTGAGCATGTGAATTGCATTCTAAAACAAGCAGCATATTTTTGTAAATCTTGCTCTGAAATTTCTTTTCAAATAAACTACCTAATAAAATGTACTAAAGCATTAAAGTGTGTGCAAAAATCTTTTGCCCCTTCGAATACATGATTAGATGCCAGTTAAGTAGCAAACAGGACTGAGCGATAATTAGCTGAAATACTAATTTAATTTTTTTTTTATCATGGAAGCTGAATCACCAAATCAAAATTTCCTATACTTACCTGTCCTGTCTTTAAAAAGTTTTGTGTGAATAAAAAAACTGAAGCTCAAATCTCTTTTAGCTTTATAAATGTCAAATGAAAAAAAGCCCTTACCATTAGGATTTAGTATATCCTTCATAGCCTATCCCATAATACAAAAGCAAATATAAGCTATTCTATGATAAAATGAATGTTAGAGTCCTTCAATATTCAACCCTACAACCCTGTAAAAATCTTTATACTTTAGGTAATGATCTTTTATGTTTTACATAGTTTCTTCCCACCGTTTTTCACTCTGAAAACACTTCATGTACACTTGTAATATTTGAATAAATATGACAAAATCAACAAGAAGTTAAATTTGGGCAGTTTACCACCAAATTTAATTTTTTAATATTCAATTTTATAAGTCGGTAAAATTATATGTCTCATATAGAGGTTAATTCATGAATTTACTTCTACATTTATGTTTTTCAGTGAGCACACTGAAAATATACTCAGTGTTAAGAAAAGTAAGGCAAAACATGTACTCAGGCACAGTAAAGAGGATGGAAATATATTTTAAAAGTTATTCATAACAAATTTCAATATGTTCTATAAAAAAGTATATATGACTATTATGGTGAAAAGCACTAACTCTCACACTTAAGACAGAGTCAAGGGAGTAGAAGGAGTTAAAAGAGGTTTAAGTGTAAGGGATGGTTTGGTAGGGCCATGCAAGTTGAAAAGGGACTTGGTGAATTGGTGAGGAAGAGGAGTCTTATAAAAAGAGCACTATGGAGGAAACTGAGCCCTCTTAGTGCTATAGTTCTCTGTGACTGATAGGTCAGGAAGTAGCCAGATGATTTCTTCGCCCTTTTTCTATCAAATAGAGTCTGGGATGATAGGTCAGAATTTAAAGCTTCCCAGGCACCTTGTTCCAAACATTATCCTCTTGGTTTCCCAGGCACCCTGACCCCAAACTCACTCCCCCTTGGCCCAACACAGAGACAAAATCACAGAACAAGTCCACCTGACTTTGACCTGGACAGGCAACCATGGAAACTCCTTTGTTAACAACAAGGTCCCCTGCAGAACAGGTAGCCCTGCCAAGCTTAGCTCTCCCTCAACTGTTCCAGCCGCCGACCCCAAAACCCATGATCTGGCTGTTATCTGGCTGTTCAAGCCCATGATTACCCTCCCTGAAAGATCTATAATGTCTCTTGCCACCTCCCCTTTGTTCACTGCTGTGTTGGTCCACTAGACAGCCAGCCTGCTTGATGCCCCCAATAAATCTATTCATGTCAGAAAGACTGGCCTGGTCAATTGCATGGGTTCAGACCTAAAAGTGACCATATCACTTATGAGACAAGGTTTGTAGGTGGGTTTGAAAATGCTACTTGAAAATGTTTGCATAGATGCTAAATTATGTGGGCTAAAATGTTAGTGACTAGACTAGCATATCATATGTATTAAAAATATTTCTGTGATTACATGTCAATATATTACTTTTATTTTTGTATTTTAATAGCTCTGTTCTAAAACTCTACCCAGAAGTTTAATCAGGTTTTCCAATAAGCCCATGGGATACCCCTGAAAAGCTTGGCAAAGGATACTTCCTACTAAAAATTAGCAATAAGGAGACTAATGATTTGGCAACCTGACTAGAATTTTTCATTATTAGCATCTGCATTAGAAATGTGGTTGGTCAGGCAATTAAAACCATTCATGTCTTCCTGCATAGAATAAATAAAGGCAAGTCTGATGATAGATCTATTCTGTGATCTATGTGTGTACCTAGAAAAAATGATTAGCTACATTATTAATAAGGAGAATGATCAGCTAAGATGACTAAATTGACAACACTTTTTACTGGTAGATTTGTTACATAAACTAGTCCATGAAGTAAAAAGAAAAAGCTTTAATTATAAATTAAGATTTCTATAATGATGTATATTTATCAAATAAGAATAAGCAAATATTTGACTTTTCAAAGACAAGAAGACCTAAGTTTGTTTCTTAGGAAACAAAAAATGCAAAGAATTTATTGTCTTAGCCGGGCGTGGTGGCGCACTTCTGTAATCCCAGGACTTGGGAGGCTGAGGCAGGAGGATCGGTGCAAGTTTGAGACCCGCCTGGGCTACAAAAGTGAGCTCAAGGACAGCCTGAGCTGCATAGCGAGACCCTGTTTCAAAAAGACAAAAAGACAAAAAAAAAAAGAATTTATTGTCTTAATTCCAGCTGGAGGGAGGAATGGTATCCATCAAACAGCAATTTACACTGCCCTGCTGGCCCTTCCCCTGTGGAGTGCTGAGATGGTAGTTGAGTCTGGCATGTGCCTGTAATCCCAGCTTTTGAGAGACTGTAAACAGATAGATCACTACAAGTCCGACTTATTGTGAGACCCTGAGCACCCTTCCCTAAAAACACAACAAACAAACAAACAAATCAGCAGTTTACACTTGACATGGCAGTTTCAAAGACAAGGGATAGCATGGACACAGTCCCACTTCCTGCCACACAAGAATGCCCATTTGATCAGGAAGCAGAAGGCATGAGGTAGAAGGGATCCTTGTTTTGATCTCAGCTATTTTTTCTAAAAGCTGTTTTTCTAAAAGCACCTATGATGAGACCTAAGTTTCTATTTTCTCTAATCAAAGTAGCAAAAGGATAAACAAAATTGTTCATTATTTGTCCAGGAAATAGAGACTGGTTATATAAATCCATTAAAATGAAATATTGACCCAAGTTTTCATGAAAATGCATGATTAATCATTTTAATATAGAAAAGCTTTCTAGTAAAGCAAAAGGAAACAGCATAGATTCACTGACAAGATTTCTCTTTATTTCCCAGGCCTCATAACAGTCCCTTATCTGAATCATACAACATTAAAAAAATGACGTGATGTTAAGTTGTCATAGGCAATGAAAAATGAGACAGCAAAAATGAAAACTGAAACCCCACGTTCACTATTGCTTAGAATATTTGGGGCTGGGGAGATAGCTCCAAGGCACAAGTGCCTGCTGGGCAAGTGCAAGGTCGTGAGTTCGAACCCTGGTCCCACAAAAAAAAAAAAAAAAAAGAATTTTCAAAAAACTTCAGTTCCTTCTTCCAATGAAAAATCCAAAGAAGCAATGAATTAAACATCAAATTTTTATATGTTTTAACATAAAGGGAAAGAAGTAAAACTTCTAACTTTATTTTTTAATTTTTTTATTATTTTAATAAGAAATATCAATATGATAGGTTCACAACACAGTAGTAGTGCATTTGCAATAATTGACACATTGCATATTGTTCTCATAATAATATAAAACACAAGATGTGGACACGATACATTTTCTAATTGATATTGGTAAGGAAAGAAAAGAAATTCTCTTTGAACTGAGAGGAAGTAGATGTATATATAGTGCAATGTTCCATAATTGCAGTTGTTTACCGGTGAAACTGGTAATGTTGGAGGTTGTTGATTTAAGCCTCTTATGGCTCATCATACTAATCTAGTTCAGTGTTTAGTGGCTCATAATTAAGCTTTTCTACTGGGTGATCAAGGGCAAGTTAAAGCAAGACCTGTAAAACAAAACATTCATCTTTTGTATCTTCCAAGGTCAAATCCCCTCAGGATTAACTTTGGAACCAATGTACAGTGCTTTGTAGAACTGTTGTCAGTGTCAGCCTTCGGGATGAGTCATGACCATTGCTTAACCAGTTTGCTTTCTATGAAAGCCTGAGAGAATGTTTTTTTTCTCTGGGTGACTCTCCTTAGACACACTATAGCTTATTTATCCCTTTCCTCTGAGGTCCCATAATCTCCTTGACCAGAAAATTTGGGACACCTCTGAGTTATAGGGTAGTAAAGCACAGGTTCTCTTATGTCCTGAGTTCTTACTGACCTTGAAGGGCTAGGGCCAAAATATTGGCTATCCTCATAGCCCTTCTTTTTCTCCAATTTTTGGTCTGTTAACTTACATTCTCAACCCTCCAGCAGAAAAGCTTTGTGATATTATTACTCTATAACATAGGTAATTGAGCTTAACATCACTGGCTTTCTGAATATCAAACATCTTTGACTTAGCTTGAAATTGATATTTTTCATCAATCATTGATATTATAATAACTCTATAGAATGTGATAAAAGCAGTTACACATTTTTACACAGACCTTTAGAAATGCAAGGATGTACAAAATTGTAGCCTGTCAAGCCTAGGGCATGTTTCCCTGCTTCTTACTCTTAATTAATACCACCACCACCACTCCCATTTTTTTTTTTTTTTTTTTTTTTTGTTAACCAACCATTTACTTCAGAGAGAGTATAATAGTATAATAGTAACTGAGTTTACTTTGGAAGCAGTACACATCTAAAAGACAAGACTGACAGGCACTCCAAGCATAGTTTTAGTGTTGCATGTGTTATGATCAACGTGATAAACCTTCTGGAGGTTCTTAGGACCAATATCTGATACATCCTGTGTGCATAAGTGCATGGTTTTGCTCCTGCTATGTTTCCTCTCTTTTCTGCTTCCAGTCACTTTGTTGTTTAATCCATAATACATTCAGCTGTGTTATGTTCTTCAATTTTTATTTCTTCTTTAGAGTTCTTACGCTAAGGAGACTATATGATATTTATACATGTTGGTCTGGTTGATTTTACTTATGAGTATACATTCAATATACATCCATTTATATATGAAGTCTTCTAGCTGATCATTCGTTATAGCTGAGTATTATTCCATTGTACCACATTTTTTCTACCATTCTTCAAATGATTGGCATTTTGATTGTTTCCAAGATGTAGGTACTACAAATTGGGCTGCTATAAACATAGGTGAACAGATATCGTTATGGTATGATGCTTTCAGTTCTTTTGGGAAAATTCCGAGTAGAGGGACAGCTGGATTGAATATGATTTCCAGCTCTAGTTTTTGAAAAGATTTTAACTAATAAAAATTCTATCTAGAATCTACAAAGAGCCAAAAATCATTAGGGTTCCAAAATTCAAAGACCCAATTCAGAAATACGCATCTGAGATGAACACATACTTCTCAGAGAAAGAAATTCAGCAAGCCTATAAATACATGAAGAAAGGCTCCACATCACTAGCCATCCATGAGATGAAAATTAAAACAACACTGAGATATTATCACACCCCAGAAAGAATGGCTATCATAAAGAAATCAACCAGCAACAAATGTTGGAGAGGCTGTGGGGAAAGAGGAACCCTTCTCCACTGCTGGTGGGAATGCAGATTGGTGCAACCATTATGGAAAGTGGAGGATCCTCGAAAACTTCTTACTTTAAAGAGAAACTTTCTTAAACTCATGCAGCTTAAACACTTTCTTTGACTATCAAGGTTTATTCTACAAGATAACTATACCACTACTTTTTTTTTTTTCTTTTGTGATACCACAGAGTGAACTCAGGATCCTATGCTTACGAGGCAAGGGCTTATTCTACTGAGCTATCTCCCTGGACGCTATACCACTAATTTCTATTAACTCATTGAAAGGAACACTATATATCTATCTGTATATCTATATATCTATATTTATAAATATAAATATATGTAGATATATGGAAGGGGTCTATAGGGTGTTCAGGGTCTCACTACTAGGTAGGTCAGACTCACAGTGATCCACCTGTTTACATCTTCCCAAGAGCTGGGATTATAGACACATGCCATCGTGCCCAGTCTCAACTGCCATCTCAGTGTGCCCTGGGGCAGGGTCAGCAGAGAACGTCCAGGAATGGAACCTCTGACCCCTGAGCCTGCTTGCAGGCACTTTACTCCACTGAGCTAATAGGACAGCTGAATTAATGCTTATATTGTTTTACTTTTTGTTGTTGTTTTTGTTATTGTTGTTGTTGTTATTATTATTATTATTATTATTATTATTATTATTATTATTGTTATTGTTGTCTCTCCAATGTTTACTTTGGACAAAGTAACATTCACTTTTGAAATTTCTTGTGCATTCCACAAACCCTTTCCAACATACCTATGGAATGGTATATAAGCTTGGAAAATTCTCAAATTCATCTCATGGAATTTGATAACTTCATCCCAAACACACGAGATTCCACTAGTTTCTCATACTCTGAATCTATACATAGCTATTTTCTGTGTGGACCCATACATGAAGAAATCAACAACAGTGCTATTTAATTTACATCAGACTATGGAATTCCTGATATGTGTCAGATAGGAATAAAGCACAAATTAAAAAATTAGCATTTTTAGAAAAGTTTGCAGGGGCTGGCTAGACAGCTCAGTGGTCTAAAGCTCCTGCTTAGTTAGGCAAGCTTAGGCAACCTCAGGAACTTCAGTTTAATCCCTGGCACCACGTGCTATGCTAGGCCTACATCCAGGAGACGCTGAGCCAGTCATAACAGAAATAAACAAACAAACAAACAAACAAAGTTAATAAAAAAAGAAATGCTTCCCTGATGATACCCCAGACCAGTGGGTGCAGAGAAAGTATCTCTTGGCCTGTTGCTCCCACATCACCAGAACTTCTCCCCCTCTGCCCCCCAGAACCCAGCCCAGGAGTCTGCTTTGGAAACCTGACACAAAATTCCCTGCAGAGGCTAGAGGTCAGCCCCTCCTAGCTAATCCAGAAGCTGAACTGCCAAGAAGAACACAGCGGGCTCATGTCCACAAGATGTAGCAGGAAGAAGCTGGGCACAGAGGGCAGACCCAGCCAGGCACAAATGCACAAGACCAAAGTGGGTAATTCCAGAACAAATCTCAATAGGCACTAAAGGCGTAACTTAACCAAAGTTCTACACCAAAGGTCAGAGAATACTGCTAAAAAAAAAAAAAAAAAAAGGAGCAAGATGCAATCTCAGGCTCCAAGCCCACCCAGAACAAATGGAGGAGGCACTAGCATAAAGAAAGTGGGAGTCACACAGCTAAAATCTCTGAATTATTAGCATCTGAAGTAAAGAAATGAATGTAGGAACATGTAGAAAAATTCAGATAAGAAACACCTTCTGAAGTAAAAAACACAAATCTCTGCATTAATAGTGTCTGAAGTAAAAAAAAAAAGAAATAAAATTGCAGAAAAATATAGAGGAAATCAGATCAGAAATTTACTCTGAACTACAAAAAGACAGCTTTGAATTACTAGCATCTGAAGGAAAGGAACAACTGCAAAAAGACAGAGAGGAAATCAGATCAGAAATAATCTTTGAAGTAGAAAAAGAAATGATAACTATAATGAAAGAATTAATTACTACTTCTAAAGAAGACTGGTACAAAGTTAGAGGAAAATAGAAAAATCATGAAATCCTTGAATGAGCAATATAGGAAAGAAATAGATCACATGAAGCAGTTTTAAAGAGATATACAGCAAAATAAAATACCAATCACAAGTTGGCAACACCTTATGAATGAAAGTGAAGATAGAGTTTCAGATTTTGAAGACATAGTCATAGCTAGTGAAAAGGTAAGCAAGGATCTCTTAAAAACAACTAGGATGGAGGAAAAAATAATTCAACATCTGAAAGATGATGCAAAGATGAGCAAGTTGAGACTAACAGGCATCAAAAAGAAAGGAGTCAATACAAATGATATAAAAAAGAATATGGGCAGAAGTAATAACAGAAAATTGTCCAAATACGAAAAAACAATTTGGCATCCAGTTAACTGAAGCATACAGAACTCCAAACAACAGCACCCCAACTAAAAATACATACAGACATGTAATATTCAAGATCCTAGAAATCCAGCCAGCAGAATACTCTAAAAGTCGCTAGAGAAAAGAAACAGATTACATTTAAAGTACAACCCATCAGAACAATAGCACATTTCTCTGCACAAACTGTGAACAACAAGAGCATGGGGCAGAGTACTTCAAGTCCTCTGGAAAACAAATTACAGCTCAGACTGACACATCCTGCAAAACTCTCTTTCAGGTATGAGGAAAAAGTGAACTACTTCCATGACAAAGAACAACTAATGAATTTCATGATGTTAAAGCCAACCCTACAGAGACTACTAAAAAATATTTTAGAGAGAGACCAAAATGATGAGAACTCCATGAATGTGAACAGAAAGAACCCACCAAACAGGGCAACAAACTAAACACAGGAAAAAAAGGAGTAAACAATATCAGATAAAAAAATGTCAGCCAGGTGTGGTGGCGCACGCCTGTAATCCCAGCACTCAGGAGGTTGAGGCAGGAGGATCGGTGAGAGTTCGAGACCAGCCTGGGCTACAAAACTGAGCTCAAGGCCAGCCTGCACTGTACAGTGAGACCCTGTCTCAAAAAAAAAAAAAAAAAAAAAAAAAAAAAAAAGTCAATCATAAGTCAATACATTTCAATTATAAGCATCAATGTAAATGGATTTAATTGTCCAATTATAAGAAATAGAATGGCATAGTGGATTAGGAAGTAAAATCCAACAATATGCTGTATATAAGAAATACACTTCTCTCATAAAGAAATTCTTAAGCCAAAAATCAAAGGATGGAAAGCAATACTACATGCACTAACATCTCGAAGAAAGCAGGGGTAGGGATTCTTTTTGCAGATAGTCTGAACTTGAAACTAAGATTTATCAAATAGACAAAGAGGGCTACTACATACTAGTTAGAGGAAAAATTCAAGAAAAAGAAGTAACACTTATAAACACATAGGAATCCAACATGGGGGCACCGAGCTATGTAATAAATATCTTAATGGACATGGAAAATTTAACATCCAATAACACAGTCTTAACAGAACTTAACACCGCTTTATCCAAAGATAGATCAAGAATCTTTATTGTGAAATAAGGACATAAAGCATTCACTTTTGAACTAAAAAATCAAAGCATCGATCTGTCCTCTCCTTTAATTCTTACCCATACTAACTAGGGAAGCCTCTTAACCATGGCACATTTTTTATTTCACATCTGCAAAACATAAATAACTCTTTTATAAATTGAAAACATGCAAAGTTCCAATGTGATGTTTTCTGTTTGAAGCCATATGTATGTACTACTTGTGCCAATGAGGAGCCCAGTGGCACTGAGGGCCAGCTCATGGCACAGCAGGTAAACTCAACTTCACATCATCCTAGTCTACTAATGAAAATTATATTACTTTAAAAATTTCTGAGAGGTATCTAATGAAGAAAGTTCCTTTGCCTTGGGAAGATCTGTTTAGAAGACTCCTCCCAAATCCTCCAAAAAATATAAACTTAAAAATATTGCTAGTCTCAGTAATATTTAGCTGCCAGGATACGAAAATTTACATTAGTAATCATCTTGTAAGTTCTAGTAAATATCATGAGTTTTAAAAATAAACTTTTTTAGCTGGGCGTGGTGGCGCACCCCTGTAATCCCAGCACTCAGGAGGCTGAGGCAGGAGGATCGGTATGAGTTCAAGACCAGCCTGGGCTACAAAAGTGAGCTCAAGGCCAGCCTGAACTGCATAACAAGACCCTGTCTCAAAAAGGCAAAAATAAATAAATAAATAAATAAATAAATAAAAATAAACTTTTTGATCAATAACAATTCAGCCATTGCGAAGCAATGTCTTAAAACTACAACAAAAAAATTTATATATACAGGGTGGAATTTTGAAATTGGTTTCATTAAGCTAAAATCAAGGTGTAGATCCTTCTGCAGGATCTGTAGGAGAAATGACATTTCTTTGCTTTCCCTCAGATGTAGAGAATAGATTAAAATATACATTCTTAGAGAGTGTAGTACCAATATGTTATGTAGTCATTATCTTCCTCCTTCTTCAAAGTGAATCACTCCAAAGTGTGCTCATTGTAACATCCACTTTCATCTGATTCTGACACTTCCCATATACTTATTCAAGGTCCTTAAGATAATATTAGCCTGACATAAGAAATGATAAGCCAGAGTAGGTTTCCTACTTAATGATTTAACCATGTATCCCAAATGCCTTCTGCTATACATAACATGCACCACTTTTGTGCAAAATAGAATACAGACATAGGGTATTGTGGAACCTATCACCAAAACGGGTAACTCAAAACAGATGAATTACAGTAGATCCACTCACATTTTTTACTTTCTAATGATGTGAAATTAATAAGCATTCAACAGAAATTATACTTTCAATGTTAAATCAATCCTAGGCTTTGAACATGCTGTATGATACTTGTGTTGGGAAGCAGGTCCAAGTAGGTAACCATGAGAGCAATGTCCTGGAGGTTCTGTGGATTTGATTCTAGATCCTCCCATGGAGAGAATATTGGAATAAAGTAAGGAAGCTTTTTTTAAAAACAAGTTATGCTTACAGTACATGGTAGACTAACTGCACAACAACAGTATGACAGACAATGTTTGTAGTTATAGAAACACTGTTTTTAGCTAAAATAATCTATCAAAGCAGTCCTCAACATTTTGGCACCAGTTATATGAGCAACTTCTCCATAATTGATCATGTGAATGGTTGTAGTATGTTTCAGGAGCATACAATGCAGATAAGGGTCACCTTTTGATAGTCATCCAAGTTCCTAACAGACAAGGCCTAGACCATGTGCCATGGCTTGACTTCTGCTCATCTAATGTATGCCTGAGTCTTATGAGTCTTTTTTGCTGTTCTTGGTTCTTGCCTCAATGATGATAGCTGATGGATACCAAAAGTTGAATGGCTGTGTCAAAGTCTTACAATGTTGCAACTAATTAAAGTTGACATATTGATAAATTTCTCTATAGCATGTTCTATTTGATGGCATTTTATCTACAACATGATTGCTTAGGAGTAAAGTTAGTTCTGTCATAAAATGATCACAGATAATGCCAAAAGCAAGCTATTATTCTATACGAAGAATGTGCTAATAAAAATAAAACCTAGTGAATTTGAGTATAACAAAATACACATAATAACTTCCACGAACGATTAAGTGAAATGCACAAAATGAGACAAGTCTATACTTTACAATATGTTGCTCATGTTTTGGGGATATTAGTATTCAATGAATTACAAGAAATAATCTTTTATTATAAAATAAGATTTGTTAGATGGTCTTGGTCAACAAGAAGCTAAAATAACATTCTGAGCACAGTTAAGGCATGCTAAGATAGCATATAATACTTGGTAATTTAGGTATATGAAACACATTTTCAAATTATGGTTTATAAGAATATAATCCCACTATAAATTGAGAAGCAGCTGTAATTCATGTACTGATATGGGAATGAAACTGATACGGCAGAAAAATGTTACAAATAGGTAAAAATTTTATTTTGAATATACATACATTCCATTTCTTAGGAATTATCTAGAATCATGGGGATTTATCATTACACATAATGGTTATTAAGATGTGCTTCCCAAGACCCTGTCTAAGAATAAAGGATTTAGTATTTAATCTTCTGGGAGTGCTACCAATAACTCCATGTAGGATAAGTTTAAAGATTACTTAGGTTAAAAGGCATGTTTCTTCAAAACTGTGCTGATTTCATGACTAACTGACATAGCCAAGAGTGACCTGGCCCACTCAAACCCATCTGGGACAGCAAGGAAGAGACATTCCATCTTCATGACGCCACCTATTTTTGGTGAAACCTCCATTCAGATTCCATCATCACTGAACTGAGAGGTATGCTGGGATTGGCTAGAGATGTCTCACAAGATTTATTTAACTCTTTTTCTCATCAAACCCAGTGATATGAAGTTATATCTTAAAAGTACAGTACACACTGAGGATACGGGACAACTATAATCTGCTCCCCAAATTCAATGGTTAATTATATGCACCAACTTGGCTAGGTCATAGTAGCCACATAGTCATTTTTATATCAAAAATATCTTTAGATATGACTGAGTAAATCAGATTTCCTTCTATCAAGTAGCCCCATCCAGCTAGTTAAAAGATTTAATAGAAAGACTGAGTTCTTCTGAAAAAGAACTTTATCAGGCAGAGTGCTTTCAGTCTGCCAGTTGCAAGCCTACGATGGAAAGTATGGCCTTGTCTGCCTCCTTAGTTATATAAGCCAACTGATTAAAAATTGATCTTTCTTTCTGACACACTACCTGTACTACTTTGCCATACAACAGCCCTCATTCTGTGACTCGGGTGCAATGTCCTTCCATGTGTCATCTACTGCATGGACAACCTAACTCCACTTGGTCTCTGGCTCATAATGATCAACTGTCTTTGCTTAACCATTGATGCCTTACCCTACACTCTCAACTAGGCTGCCACCCTGTGAAAGTATTCTTCACTCCACTGAGGATTCAGCATGTAACACTAAGAAGCAATATACAGTAATGCCTTTGTTTGGGCCACACTTTTCATGGTGTCAAAATCCTCAGTCTGGTTCTTATGTGCCATACAAGGCTAACTTCTGTAAGACCCACTTCCTCATCCTACATGTTTTTTTTTTTTTTCCTTCTGTATTTAGGACAGAATATACAGGATCTAGAGGGTCTCACTATGTAGATTGGACTCATACTAATTCTCCTGTGTTTAGCCTCCAAAAGTGCCAGGATTACAGATATGAGCCACCAAACCCAGCCTCAATTGCCTTGTCAGCATGCTCTGTGGGTCAAACCCTGGCCACTGTGCTCTACCTAAGCAGCCATTTTAGTCTGCTGAGCTATCAGGCTGACCATACATGTTAGCTTACTGGGACACAACACCTGACACATACAGCTTAATGCAAAAGTTTATTTTGGTTCGCAATTTCAAAGGATTCAGTCCATAGTCACTTGGGAAGAAACATCACTGCATAAGGCAAGGTATTTTTTTTTTTTTAAAGAAAAAGAAAGTCATTTTATTATAGAAGCTGGGAAACAAGAAGGGAAAAGTGCCAGACAGAAAGGAGCCAAGAAACATACATGGTGCCAAATGTCATTCCTCCATGACCTGTCCTGATGTAAAAAAAATTGTGCTGATTCCCTGGGTGTCTCTTAATCCTATCAAAAAGGCACAAATAAGTTAATCATCATATCCTGCTGCAGTTCTCATCCCCTTTCAGTTTCCCTCTGTATACTTTGTAGCCTCTGGCACATATAGATAAATTTCTTACCCTATTGGCTTCTGACTCTGCTCTAGCTGTTCAGGATTTTCTACTTTTGGTTTGCATGCTCAACTTCCATCTATTGGTTTTACAAACAACTTTTTAGGGGGGAAATAGAAACAGGAAGGAAAGGGAAAAACAAAAAGGCATTGTAAAAAATGTACACACAAGAGACTCACTTTGAAAAGTACATTCAAAGAAGACTTTTTTTTTCCCTAACAGCTTCTGAGATTTAAGCTAATTCTTGAAACTTGCTTATACACCAAAAAGATCAATTAGTACCAGGACCCCTCTACTAAATTTTGACAGATGTAATATTTAAATTTCTCTATTTATCTTCTGGAGAAAGAAATCGATCATGTAAAGCTTTCTGACACAAAAAGCATTTTCTGTAGTTTTCATTTTCTAGAATGTAAATTTCACAAGGGTAAGGAATATGTCTTCCTCCTATTTGCAATGCAGGACCTGGCATAGCTTCTGGAACCTGGTAGGCTCTAATGATTCTTATGCAGTGAGTTGAGTTCCTCCAGGTTGGTCAGTCTTTTGAAAGTAATAGAAAGCTACACTTTTTAGACTCGTAAGATTTCACCAGAGATGTACTGGTGCACGAGACCTAGCTCTTGACATCCATACTCTTCACAAAGAGCCATAAATAACTTTTTTTGTTCACAAAGCAAAGATCCCAAGCAAAAAGCACCTCTGTAACACCATCTCAACATCTAATAAAAAAAAAAATTGCACACCACCTGTGGATCTTGACTCAGGATATCTCCTCTGATGAGTCCTATGAATAGCTTTCCTTGGTACATAATTCTTTTCTCAACCCAGAGCACAGAGCCATTTTTAATTTAACTTCCTCTAGCCAAAGACTACAATCCTGTCCTTTATATGAAAGATCCAAAATATTCACCAAATTCTTTCACAGTAAGGAATCAGAACCCAATGTTATATCTCAGCAGTAACCCAGGTATATTTCATCAATTTTATATACACACGAAAATTAAACAAAAAAACAGGGCCAGCCAGATACCTTAGCAGACTAAAGCACTTGCTTAGGCAGGTATAGATACTGGAGTTCAACCTTCAGTGTGCTGTGCCAACCCTGCTCCCAGGGCATGCCGAGGCTGCTATGGAGACTGGGTGTGGTGTCACGCACCCAGTAATCTAGTTCTTGGGAGGCTAAAAACGGGAGGACCACTAAGAGTCCAACCTATGTATTGAGACCTTGTAGACTCTGTACTAAAATACTTTTTAAAAAATCAGCTGTAAAGAAACAAACAAACAAACAAACAAACAAACAAACAAAAACCCACAGAAATGTGAAAAGGTAAATAAGCATCCAATCACATCTAAAAATGATTAAATACACAAATCAGTGGTTCATTCTTTCCAAAGTGAACACTGTTCATATTTTGATGATATAATAAAGTTGTAAGTGTATGCATGTACACATGTCTCAATTAGATATAATTCTCCAGAATTTGAAATAATTACTCAGTGCGTGAAAAAATGAAAGAAGAAAGTGAGAAAAACTCAAAAGGAATTCCCGATTAAGAAAAACAAACCAAAGGGTTATTAAATGTACTTTTTCCTTTGGTAGACAAAAAAAGTAACAAAAATATTAAACTTAGAGTACACAACTGCTAGATTATTCTCTATTATGTTGTACTGAGTAGTATTTTATTGACTTTTATTTCTCTTTAATGTTGTCTTTAGGATCAAAAGTATCATTCCATTATTTTTGTGTTTTCCACTTGAATTTTATTTGGAACTCCTGGAGAGAATAAGCACACATTTTACTTGGCACAAGACTTTCACTTGGGTTTCAAGGTTTCAACTAGTGCACTTATTCATTAATTAATTTAAAATGAATTTCCAGAGTATGGACCATTGTCAGATAGTTTGCTAATTATTAAAAATATCAGATGACAATAAGTCAGACCCCACACTTCCCTTTCTCACGCTTCAAATTTATCACCAGCCACATACATTGTTCTTTAGTTTTAGTAAGTTTTTCCAAAACTTTCACGTTTTCCAGGTTCTTCTTTTGTATATATTTAGTGCATGAAAGTGTTAAAATTCAAACACAGTACTTCTGAACTGTGAATTTACATTGCTAGCATTTCAGTCCCATATTACACGGCTTTTCTTATGTTCCCCATGAATAATGTTTCAATATAAGAATCACTTGTCTTACTTACTCTTCTCTTGCTGGGAAAAAAAAAAATCTGATACACAAAATTGAGGAAGAAAGGGTTTATTTAGCTCACAGTTAGTGGAGGTTTTTCCCCATACTGGTCTGGTTCTAAGGCAGAGTGGCACATGGCAGAGGGCAGCTGTTTATGGCAATAGAAAAACAGCAAAGAGCAAAGAGAGGAGCAACAGTTTCAGAAGCTAGCAAGCCTCTCTCCCTTCTTTATATTGTAATCCCATTTCCCACCCCAGTACTAGAATTAAAAGTGTGTGTCACCATGCCCTGCTAAAACAATTTCTTTAAGAGAAAATCATAGTCGATTCTATTATGTTGCTTAGGTTTTACCTTTTCTTATGACCAGTTTCTCTTGGTTAGAATAAAAGGCAAGACAAAACATTGAAAAATGGTATTATAAATTTATTTAGTGTTGCTTTGTTTCAATAGCAAATAGTCAATACTAAAAAGGTTTTAACTAATTCTATACTTCTTGAATATTTGGATGGAATAGTTCAATTTTTCCATCATTCCTATTCTACTATATCCATTCTTTATCCACCACCCTTTGGGTTTGCTGATTTGAGGTCCATAGGATCTCTCTTTGTCATTCACTTGATTATGACGCTGCTTACACCACAATGCATATCCATTCTGCATTCCCCAAAGTGATAGCAAAGTTGCACTCAAATTTATTTTTTCCCTACATCACAGTCTAGCCCTATAAATGCAAAATGTCCATTCTAGTTGAATATTCATGAAAAAAATTCACTTGGTTCTGAAAAAAATATTAATTGAACCAAGTACATTGCAGGACACCATAGATATCTGTGCTTGTTCTTTTTTTTTTTTTTTTTTTTTTTTTTTTTTTTTTTTTTT
>PVJA010017324.1:0-41849 GCA_004027025.1 Myocastor coypus | reverse complement strand
GTGGGTGTCCCCCTAACTTTTGACACTTCAGACCAGTTACTTAACCATTGTACGATTTGGTTTCTTCCTCTGCAATGGTGCATATCATTTATCCTACTGGTGGCTGAGAAAAGTGAATGAAGAAGGGCTGGGGAGATAGCTCTGTGGCACAAGTGCCTTCGTGGCAAGTGCAAAGTCGTGAGTTCGAACCCCGAATCCTCCAGGCAGAGAAGGACAAGATCCTGAAGCTGAGCGCAGAGATCCTTCGGCTGGAGAAGGCAGTGCAGGAGGAGAGGACCCAGAACCAAGTGTTCAAGACAGAACTGGCCCGAGAAAAAGATTCCAGCCTGGTAAGGCAGGCAGGCATCACAGGCCCCTTGAGTGTCATCATGGTGTCCTTGGTGGGGGCTCAGACGTGCTAGCTGCCCACTTCTGTGTTGGGTCATAGCTCACACACCTCCCAGCCTCCGTTGGTTTGAATGCACAGCGTCCTTTCTGTTCTTGGGGCATACATCTGTGCCTTGTGCTGAAAGTTTCAAAGCCTAAGGAGCAGTGGGTTCATCCAGGAGCGAGGGAAGGTTCACATCTGTCTTAGTTACTCTTCTGTCGTTGCTGGGACAAATACCCGCCACTCAGAATGAGGGAAGGAAATGTTTATTTAGACCACAGTTACTGGATGTTTTAGTCCATGTTCAGCTGGCTCCAAGGCAGAGTGGCCTCTCTGGTTCATTATAAAGCCTCAATGTAGCACCCCTTGCCCTGCCAGCCCAACCCCCAGGAACTCTGAATCACCGACCAATCAGTGTGGTGGTGCATAGCTATAATCCTTGCACTAGAGTGGCTGAAAACAGCTTATAAATGAAATTTAATACCTGATATGTTATTTCTCCAGGTACATGTAGCCTACTGAATATGATGAAAATATCAGCAAGATTAACAGCACAAATCAGAGCAGGGGTAGTAGTAATAAAGGCAAAAAGAGCAAAACGTTTTGAATGATTTTAGGTTCCAAGCTTCATACGAGTACACAAGCAAGTTTCACTTATTCTTATATCATTTTACATAATTTTACAGATTAAAAAATTAAGGAACAAAGAACTTAAGTACACTGTTCAAAGTCATACAATACATAAGAATCAGAATTAAATTTCAAAGATCCTAAGAGACTATGACAAAGCAAGTTATTTTGTGTTTCCATTGCTCTAGTTTCCTGCTTTAGATTCTAAACTGTAAACAATTTCTAGAAGCCTCAATCCCTTTTTACCTCCAGTCTCTGGCTGTCTGGAGTCCTTGGGGGCAAAGGTTCTCAGGGTGCCTCATCCATCTCCATCTTCAGTTTGTCTTCTCTGACCCAGGGTTTGGGTCTCACCAGGGACCTGACACTGAGCAAGGGAATCTAAACAGCTTCAGCCCTCCCCAAAGTGCTAACAGGACTGCTCTTGGCCCTGTGTGGCTGACCCTCAAGCTCCCATCTGCAGCATAAAGCCTTAACATATAGAAATAACTAAATTGTTGTAAGCAATGGAAAGTGAAAGAAACGGCGCAAGGACTGTGAGATAGATCGGTCGATGAAGGGCCTGCTTAGGCAAGCAGAGGGACTGGCGTGTAATCCCTGGCACCCCATGCCCTGCCAGCCCAACCCCCAGGAACTCTGAATCACCAACCAATCACTGTCGTGGTGCGTAGCTATAATCCCTGTGCTAGGGTGGCTGAAAGCAGGAAGATCACTATGAGTCTGAGCTGTGTAGTCAGATCCTATACCAAGTACATTAAAAAATAGAAAGAAAAGGACAGGAAAGAGAAGGGAAATGAAGCAAAGCACAGTGAAGCGAAGCGAAGCTACAGGGAAGAGAAGGAAGGAGGGTTAGGTATGTAGGATGGCGATCACCAAGCGCCTCCCTCCTAAAGTGTCACCTAACAAAAGGCGTACATTCCTAAGGAAATTGCTTGGATTGCTATAAACACTGACTAGAAGATTTTTATTGCATTTGGTGCTTCTGGTCTCGGAAGGAGTCCAACATAAGTAAATCAAAACTTAGAATATGGCCATTTAAAGGATTTCAGAGAGCTCGTTGGAACCGATGTGAGCAACACCATGCAATGCATAGAGAAAATGTGGGGGTGGGAGGCACAGGGTTCCTGCCGCTTCCCAGAGATGGACCTTTGACCTTCTGAAGAGCTCTCCCGCCTCAGCAGCTCTTTCTTCCTCTCCAGCATCACAGCATCAGAAATGTCACGTTCTCACGTTCTCCCATGTCGGACCCAAAAATACAAGTGAAAAACTGCAAACTGCTCCCAGAAAACCTAACATAGGCATGCCCATAAATGAATATGCAAATACGTATTCATGCACTGCACACAGAAAAAGGCATATGCATACATCAGTGTTGAGGAACCCAAAATCATAATGGCCCACTTTATATACTTCCTTAAGGGGTAAACGGAGGCTTAGGATTTTGGGTATCACCTTCATGACATTTCCCATGAGCCCATTGGCTGGGCTGTCTTCTCCCACCTACTAAAACTATAACTAAGACCACAAGGACTAGAGATATTCCAGGGAAATATACTCATTTGTTTAAGGTCATCACTGCCCTCTGAGCCAGCTAATAATCCCTTCTTTAATCAGTATATATTGAGGATTCTGGCTGACTGGTTGTCTTTTGTTCCTTGTGGCCAACTGGGCACTCTGGTTCCCTGGTGGACTGCTGTTTGTGTCTTCCTTTCTTTTATTCTTTCTTTTTGCCATGTGCCCTAATACCTGGCAGGATATTGGGGCTCACTAAAGGAGTCTTTGATACAGAAACACATAGACACTCTCTTATACCATGCATGCACACATATGAAAACACACAAACATGTGTATACATGGTGATAAATATGGATGAACACACATATACGTGAACACACACACATATGCAGAGTCTTTAAGGTCTTCAGAATCTCCTGTTCTGGTTTAATCATATCAAGAATGTCTTGGGAATGGACAGAAACATCCCCATCCCCGCAAACCTGGGTAAAATAGCCACAGAGACACATAGGTAGATACACAAGCATAACAAGAAAATGAGCTATTCTGTGTGGTTTAGGAATATTTTGAAAACATGAAGCCAAAGGAAAGTCTGCAGCTTTTTAACCTGAAGCTTCACTCAACAGATAGGGGCAGGTCTAGAGGCAGGGTAGCTTTCCCAGAAAGCCTGGGAGGGTGGCTGGCTGTCACCTGTTGTACCTAAGCCTGAGCCAAGTTCTCTTTACATTAGCACATTTGACTTTGATGGTCTTATAAAGTGGATCTCAGGTTTAAACCCCTCAGAAAGACATTTCAGGGTTTTAGTTTTAAGCAAGTTCCAGTCTATCACAAAAACACCTGTGCCATTATGAGAGTATTCATGACATATGAAGGCTTATACACTAGAGAAATAAATGACAGTATAATTTATTAGTTGTCATATGGCTCCATTTAAAAAAAGTTTCCTATATTGCCTGTCTAGCTATTCTTAATAAAATTAATTTAAAAATTTTCCCTTTACATTTATAAGATTATACCAAACACAAAAGATTAATTTCTTACTTGTCATGATTTTGAAGCAAAGTAAGAAGACAAGCTCCATTCCTTGGAGTCAGTCTCTGCATTTTAGGTGTCTGTGACAATGAAATTTATACGGCTATGAAGTCAATCG
Source organism: Myocastor coypus (assembly GCA_004027025.1). Taxonomy (NCBI): domain Eukaryota; kingdom Metazoa; phylum Chordata; class Mammalia; order Rodentia; family Myocastoridae; genus Myocastor; species Myocastor coypus. Next base: position 38,190 of record PVJA010017324.1, on the reverse strand, counting down.
CACAGAGCTGCCCATTCCCGAAAAGCTCAGCACGTAGGCTCTGCTTCTGTGCCGCAAGGAAGGCGAGGTACGCGTTTCTGCTTACCTTACAGCATCATGTCCTCTGTTTTGATTGTCCACAAGATCCTGCAACGGAACCTGAGAATCCAACATGACACATGATGTCCTTGTCATTCACTGCTTGGGCCCGCTTTGTGCATTGATGGACAGAACCAAATGGCATTGGCTTTAGGTCAATGGCTTTTAATATATGGATCCTGCACCACGGCAGATTGTTTCCTCCAGAAAAAGGGAGAAACGTTCCAGAAAGTACAAAGGGGAGGTATGAACTAGAAAATAAGGGAACCTCGCCTCGCTTAACAGCAATATCATCACCTAGTTACACTGAGCAAACGAATCTTTTCAAGTATATAGACTATTCCTTGGGCCCTGTCCTTCCTGGCTTTCATGTCTTTTGCTTTTTAATTTTAGGGAAGGGTCCACAGGGTGTTCAGGGTCTCACTACTAGAACAGACTCGTAGTGACCCACCTGTTTACAGCCTCCCAAGAGCTGAGATTGCAGGTGCATGCCACCACACCCAGTCTCAATTGCCAGTTCAGTGCAGGGCAGGCCCAGGGGTCAAATCCTGACCCCTGTTCCCGCTTGCAGGTGCAATAATCTGCTGAGTTACTCAGCCAGCCCTTGCTTCCAAGTCTTTGTAGGTCTATTTTCTTTGTCCCAGGAGACATGAACTTTGGCTATGAGTTCCATAAGTACATACATTGCAAGAATTGTGCCACAAAGGAATATCACTCAGTTTAGCTTGCGTGACTTTGATGTCATAAAAGATAATACAGAACTCTAGGCCCTGAGAAGAAATTAGAGAATGAAAAGCACACAAGCTGTAGCCTAGAGAGCCGAGGGGCCACTCTGAGGATTCTGGTCTATAACTGATGTCCAAGGAAATCTGTACCCTTGGAAGAAAAGATGGATGCCATCTCAGCAGTCTAAAAATATAGGAAAAATAAGGAGGCAGAGAGAAAAGGGAAAGAAATGAGTGCCAAGAGTACATAACGGAAGTGAAGCCAATTTGCAAACTTCATGTTTTTGAGGATCTAGCCTATTTATTCATTTGTTGTGACTGTATTATGTGAACATTCATTACGCTGTGCATGGTCTTTTCTAAGCAATGAAGATAAAATGGTGAAGAAAATAGACAAAATTTCTGACTTCATAGGACATGCTTCCAAGTGCAGGAAATAAGAAAGAAATGTTTATATGAATTTATTGAAATGTTCAGTGAGCAATAAGTACCATGAAGAAAAACAAAGCAAAGAGCTAAGAGAATTGCTATTTTAGTTATGGTCATATGTGCTCTAGGGAGTGATCTCTGATTTGTAGTGTTTTCTAATTCCATGGTGCACTCTGTCCCACTTGGGCTGCTTTGGACCACCAACAGGACATCTCTAAATATAGCGACAGATGCAGAAGCTCTTCTAAGCCAACACAAGCTGATTCCAAAACTCAATAGGAGGACACAGAAGTTAACTGCAAAGTGGTGAAATCTGAGAGGAGACCTGGATGAAAGGAGGAAGTGAAGAGCGTGGACTGTGACAGAAGAAGATTCCAGAGAGGGAATAGCCTTTGCCATAGCCTGGTGGAGGGCCAGGGCTGGCTGCTTAATAGAACACCGGCAGACCAGTATAGCTGGAGAAGAGGAGGTGAAGGGAGAACTGGGGAAGCTTCCAGATGGGAAGTGACAAAAGGGCTTTGGTCAGGAATGTGTCACGATGTGACATGTTTTACTGGAATTACTCAGGTCATGGATATAAAACTATAATATGGGGATGAGGTAAAAAAGAATGAAAACAGAGAAACAGGTTTAAGGTAGCTGTTAGTTAGCTTGGGCAAAGGAGATGGTGGGTTGCTCCAGAAGGATAGTGGTACAGCTGGTGAGAAGTCAGATGTGGGATCTGTCTATGTGACATAGCTCTATGCATGTATATGTACACACACACACACACACATGAATGCAATGCATATCCATGCACATGTGTATGGATTAGATATACACACTTGAATTTGCACTTGAGTCTTGGGGTGATGTAACTTGCCTTATGTCAGATGCCCAGAAAGTCTCTAATTAAGGACTAATGCTAAGCCTAGATTGATATTCTTCAAATGAAACACTAACTGAGGAGCGGGGCTCTTGAAACAAACTGGGGTTTGAAGATGAGCTTGACTGATAAAGACGTTTTTGGAATATATGTCAAAACTGGAGTGGTTAGTATACCTGGCAGGATTAGCGCTGCAAAGCAAATCAGGAAGGAGTCAGTGGTAGTTCCTCCAGTTGTGTTTGAATGTCTAGACTGTCACTGGGCTGGAAGGTAATAAGGAGAGAACATTTATGGGGAAGACTAAGCATTTGTTTTTGGCTATACTGGGTTTCGGCATCTTGCAAGTAGTCTTGATGCAACAGGACAGTCGTGAGCGATGGAGTCAGGAAAGAGGCCAGGCCCCTAAAATTCAGGCCTAAAGTCTGAGACCTTCTAAAATTTAGAGTTTAAAATATAGAAAAATCCAACAAAGGACACCAGGGTAAAAAAGAATAGTGAAATAAAAATAAAATAAGATGTCATGAAAAAGGAAATGCATCCAGGAGAGCATGGTCAGCTTTTCTAAATACTGTTGGGGAGTCAAAAAGATGTGGACTAAAAACTGACCACTGAGTTTGTCAACATAAGGGCCATCAGTGACCCTGGTAGAATTTAGTACAAACCTGGGATGGAATTGCACAGGAATTGTGGACAGGAAGAGTAGGGCCATGGAGAAGGTTAACAGAGATATGGCTTTACAGTTTGTTTTATAGAAGAGCCAAGAAATGATAGAGTGTGGGATGAACTGAGGTTTCTAAAGAAAAACATTACAGAATGTTTAAATGCTGACTAAATCGACCTGAGAGAGAAGGAAAAATCAATGATGCAACAGGGAAATGAGAAACTTGCAAAAGCAGAGTGCTCCAACAGGAGGAAAGGAAGGGAGCCAGAGGACAAGTAGAAACACTGTCGGAAGAGAAACCTGCATGACTCATCCACCACAAGAGGAAGGAAGGTCAGCTCAGAGCGTTCAAACACAGGCCAGGTGGGGGTTGGCGGTGAGAGCAGAGCATTCTCTCTGTGTTCCTCAATTGTCTTTTAATTTTAATTTTAATGTTTAGTAGTGTATATTGGCAGTGCATACTAATCACATTCCTTATGGTACTTGATATGGCACATAGAACATCTTAATTTATTTTTCACCCCTTGCCCTTTTCTCCCTCTGTCTTTTTGATTATCTTTCCTTTTGTGAATGATCAGTCTCTGTTTCCTGTTATTTCTTTTAGTTTACTCCTTCACTTATTTGGACTTCAGCTTTCTCATCTAACGGAAGTTAGGTGACGTTTATGGTAATGTATCCACATATCCGACTGTGGTCTCAAGGTGCTTCCACATCCAAGGAACGTCCCAGGCTTATCTTAATTTCTAGCAGAGGAATAAGCCATTGTGACCTGCTTCTATTTTCTTAATAAAGTGAGAAGCTGGGTCATCAGGTTAGAGTGAAAAGTGGAGATTTCAGGACTGATGCGAAAACATTTAGGAGACCTTTTGGAGACCAGGGAGTGAGTCTATGTTGGGCCACCTGGCAATGCTGAAGGTCTCTGAGGTTTGCTATCATGAGTACAAACTGATGCTTAATATCACCGTGAGCAAGGCTGATATTTTTTCTAGAGAAATCCAACTGGATGAGTGCAGTTTTAGCACTAGCAATGAGTTAGATTTGATCAGGACTGATGGTTCTTCAAGGTTCAGAAGAAGAAAGAAGGTAGTGAAAAGGGAATGGATGATAAATGCGAGAGTTTAGACTAGGGTTCTGTGCGGTGTGAGCTAGGCAGAGAGGAGCTTGAGGAACCACGGTGACAGAGAGAGAGGGCTGCAGAAGGTTATTACTATGGGTAGACATCAAAGAATTTGAGCTCCTAGTTGGGTCAAATTGCTGGGGTACTAGAAAGAATAAGATGGCAATATAGGAAAAGAGGTCAGAGAACAAAATGGGTTGAGGTTTTAGAGGTGCTATACTTACTACTAATAAAAAATATTGGAGGAGAGATTTTTAAAAGATCATATTTAGACAGCAGCCCTGAAAACTTAACTGGAAATCTCAGAGGAGATGGGTTCAACCTTTGGTATTTTAAAATGTATTTGAACATAGTTCTAACATGCATCCAAATAACTTATGGGGTAGGGATTTTTTTTTTCATTGGTATGGAGCAAGACCTGGACATTTAGGATTTTAAAAATATTCTCCATGTGATTCTTAACCTGAAGCATAGTTTGAAAATCAAATACTAAGATGGTTGACACATAGTTTTCTGACTACCTTGAGTTTCTAATTTACTAAGATTGGAATCCAAGCTTTTGTAATTGGGAACACACTTTGACAACCAAAGGAATAGATTAAAGGATTTACTTCAGAATAGGAAGATAACATGGGCAATGCAGACTTCTCAGGAGCATTTAGCAAAGCTGACATTTCTATCCTTGCAACACGTCCTTGTTTTGACATCAAATTTCAATCTGCATACACATCAACTTAGACTTGTTAAATTCTGGATTTTGATTCAGGAAGGAGAGGATAGACTCTGAGATTCTGTATTGATAATATGGTCTTATCGTGCTGATGTTGTAAGTCTGTAGATAACACTCAGGGTAGCTAGGCATAGAGGTTAATGGAATAAGCAAAGTAAGAGAGCTTTCAATGAAAGAGACACTTGATATTTATTCAGCCCTTGCTCCTATGTCAAGTACTGTAGTGCTTTCTGCTGGCAAATTAAATATTATGTGAAGGGATCTTAGTAAATATGGTCTAGACTTCATGAGGTGTCCCTCCACTGATTATAAAATAACATATTGGTATCATAGAAGCACCCCAAAGTGAGCAGGCACTACGTTCTGAAGCCTTGTGTGAGTAGGATTTATGTAGGAAGAAAACACTGAATACTTCATCTACATGCCTGTTAGGTGAGCTGGAGCAGATGTCCTCATGGCGTGTGTTATTTTAAGCGGTATATTTTATTTTAAAAGGCTATGTAAATTTTACCTACTAATCTGTCACTGCCTGTTCTAATGAAAAAAGAATTCCTCTATCATTTTTATGGACAACTGGTGTTCAAATAGGATCTGATTTTCTTTTCCTTTGTAAGTATATAGGGCAAGTACCCAAAACAGAATGCAGTGAGAGAAGGAAGGGAAGAATGAAGAAGCAAGGTGGGGAGAAGAAGCAGAGAGGGAAGCAGCAGCACAATTTGTAGACTCTGCAGCACTATGGATGGCTCAACATGGGCCTGGGCCTGTAACTCAGCTCAGATCTGTGCTCATTCCCTGTCTGCTCCGTGGCCAGCATCTGCAGAACTGTTTAACCCTTAAAACTTCAATTTATTAACCCGAATAGAGAAATGCAAGTGATGGTTACCTAATAGAATTTTGGGAAATATTAAGTTTAGTACAGGCATTCAATACTTAATATAGCACCTGAAACATTAAAAAGCTTTGATAAATAAAAAAAAAAAACATACAGAAGAATAAAAGAAAGGTGTATTCATATAGTTCAAATCTATGATGGAAAAGAACAGAGGACACAGACACAACCCATCTAATTTTTTTTTTTTTTTTTGTCTTTTTGAGACAGGGTCTCGCTATGCAGTTGAGGCTGGTCCTGAGCTCACTTTTGTAGCCCAGGCTGGTCTCGAACTCGCACCAATCCTCCTGCCTCAGCCTCCCGAGTGCTGGGATTACAAGCGTGCGCCACCACGCCCGGCGCTTCTAATTTTTGATAAACGAATCAAAAATGTATAGCAGAGAAAAGATATACCCTTCAACAAACAGGGCTGAGAAACCTGGATACAATACCCACATGCGGAAGATTTAAATTAGATCCTTATCTTTTGCCCCATATTAAGGTTAGAGTGTAATGAATCAAAGACCTGGATATAAGATAGTAAACCTTGAAACTGCCGAAAGAAAACATAGGAAACACATGTAAAGCCACAGAGCACAGCCGAAGTTTGCTGAATAGGACTCAAAACCACAGGACACAAAAGAATCAACCACTGGGACTGTCTCATGTTAAAAACCCTTCTGCATAGCAAGGCATAGTATTAGCAGACTTTGAAGGCAAACTTTAGGACAAATGACAATCTTTGCTTTAAGTAGAAGATTAATATCAAGGATAAGTAAAAGTTCAAAAACAACACTGAAAATATAGCCCATTAAATAAGTGGACAAAGCAAACAGAATTCTCAAAAGAAAAACTGTACATCAAGAATAAATATATGTAAAAGATGTTCAACATTTTTACCCATGAGGGAAATCTTAATCAAAAGTTACCTTGAGATCCTATCCCTCACTGATTAGTATATCTGTCTTCAACGATATCAACTACAATGAATTTTGTGAAGGATGAAAGGACAAAGAGACTCTCCTATATTGTGGGTCGAAATACGAACTGGTACAATCACTATGGAAATCAGGATGGAGATTCTGCAAACACAGAGAAAAGTAAATGCAGCTCTCTATCTATCTGTATCACTCTTTCATATGTGCCTGATTGTTATGGTTTGTGTTTAATTGTCCCCCCAAAGCATCGTGCAGTCATGGGGTGGGGACTTCTAGAGTTTGAGACTAACTCATGATCCACTGGGATTATGTGTCTTAGTACTGCTGGGATTATGGATTTTAGTACTGTTGGGATTGTGGGTGTGGTCTGAGGTGAATAACCTAGGGCAGAGGGCCTGAATGTATTAGAAGAGAGACAGAGATACAGGCTCTCTCTCTGTTGCTCTCTGTTGCCCTGGTTGGTCAGTTGCCTCTGTCACACTTTATTGTTGTACCACCACCACAAACTGCTGCTCTCTGCCCTCTTCCAGACTGCACTGGATCCAGCTGAAACCTCCAGTAACTGAGCTAAATCTTTCCTTTCCATTTTGGGTGTTGGATATTTGTCCCAGCAGTGACAAAAGAGTAACTGAGACACTGATAGAATCAAAAACATTGTGATACAGTGATGCATACCATGATCACGTTTATAATGGCACAATTAAGCGGCCTAGCTGTTTATCAAGACATGAATACATCAAGAGCGTGTAGTCCTTACACAGTGGAGTATTACTCAGCTATAAAGGAGAATGAAACTATGTCATTTGCAGGAAACTAGATGGAACTAGAGACCATCACGTTAAGATAAATAAGCCAGTCTTAGAAAATGAAATGGGGGAAATTTACATGGTTTATCTTACATAAGAATTCTAAAAATAAACAAAGAAAAATAAAGTTCAGATCAAAGGAGAGAAGACAGAAAAAGTAGTTTGGTAGATATGGAGAAGAGCATTATCAGAAGAGGGAAGAACAAGAAAGGAAGTAATCAAGTCTCACGGTATTTGCTATAGGAGGCAGGCGCTAGCCAGTGCTTGCTTTGGGTGGGCCTTTTTTAGCTCCTCTTGGGCATCTGTAGCTCAGAACCTCTGGGCTCAGCAACATGATGTCCACCTTGGAGAGTTGCAGTAACTGAACTGTTGCAGTTATTACTTCTGATGGAAGAATGACTGTGGGTACACTTAAAGATTTTGACCAGATCATTAATTGGATTTTGGATGAAAGCCCTGAATGAGTATTCAGCTCTTCATAAGGAGTCGAAGAGTGGTACCATGATTAGGCACTGTAAGAGGTGACAATGTTGTAGTCATTGGAGAAACTGATGAAGAGACAGATGCTGCACTCGACCTGGGAATATTCAAGCAGAACCTCTAGGCTCTGTAGCACTTCGAGAGAAACTGGCATTCACTAGATGGCCGCAAACCTTGCAGAGCAACTGTTTGGAAGATGATGTTCTGAATTTTTGTGAACATGTTGACTGTGGATTTTGACTTCATGTTGATTTATAGTATCATGTAAATCAAAATATTTCTATGTTTTTGTTGAAAAACTTTGTGTCTAAATTATGAATATGGTCACTTCTCTTTTTTTTCTACTGAATGATATGAAAATAATCACTTGAAAAACTTAGAAAATAAGTACTTTCTGATATTTTGATAATTATGGAAAGTAGTTGAAAATTTGAGATACATAAATCATGCATATAAATAAGTGGTCCAAGATGTATATATTCTCTTCCAAGATTTTAAGGAAAATCACCAGAAGGTAAATTTTCTGATGAAACAAATCACTGAAATTTATCTCACTGTACTAGTAGTATTGGTAGTGCCAGTGTTTTTAAAGGTGCTTCCTGACACTTAAAGATGTGAGTAAAATGTGTTTAGCTGATTAAAGAAAGAATACCATCAAAGTTTGAAGAAATTAGATTAAAAGCTAGGACTGGAATGCTAAAAATGCCAAAGAGAGTTAGGATTGATAGAGAAAATGGCAAAACCTTTCAATGACTTATAATATGACCATTAGGTATGAAAGTAATAAGAACAAGGTAATACTAAATATTAATAGTATATTATCTGAAATATTGATTTTGTATGATCTTAAAAGCCATTGTAAATGTTAACTTTTAAGGATTGGGAATTTGTTTTCTTTTTTTTAAATAATTTTTTAAAATTTATTATTATTTTGTCCTTATTTCAGAATCCTTGTTTGTTTATTCACTCATTTTCATGGCCGGCTCAGCCCGCCCTGAGGGCAGGGCTGGCGCAGCATGTGGTGCCGGGGATCAAACCGTGGCACCTGAAGCTGCCCAAGCTTCCCCAAGCAGGCGCTTTATACCACTGAGCCATCCTGCCGGGCCCAGGATTGGGAATTTCTAACATCAGAGTTTTTATTGAGCTGAGGATATAGCTCAGCGGTGTAAGTTCCTGCTTGGCAAGCCTCAAGGTCATGAGTTCGATTCCTGACACCAAAAGGGGAAAAAAAAAACTTTTGTTGTTTTTCTATGTGAGCAAATAAGCCTTAGGTTTAAGTTAGAGCCGCGCTTGCCTTTGCCAATCACTTTCGATGATTAACTGTTTCTGTAAACCTGATTACAGAAAAAAACTTGACAAAGAATTTATAGGAACAAGAGTATAAGTAATATTTAGATATTTATATAATCCAGGTTAGTGCACAAAAGTTCTGTGATGAAGAAAATGCAAAAATAGTTGCATCCTTGCAAAATTTGAATTGTTTTTTAATGTGAAAGTATTTAAGATAGGGGTTGGCAAATTTTTGGTAAAGATTCAATCAGATACTCCATTGCACTGCTATAGCAAAAGCAGTGTTAGGCAGTTAGGCATGGGGGTGCACACCTGTAATCCCAGCATTCAGGTGGCTGAGACAGAAGGATCCGAGTTTAAGAGCAGACTATGCTACAAAGTGAGAGCAGGACCAGCTTGAAGTACATGGAGAGAATCTAAGACAAAAATAAATAAATAAATAAATAAATAAATAAATAAATTTTAAAAAAGGAAGGTTAGATATAAATATATGAGTAGCTATGGGCCATACATGAATAGTCCCAGCTGTTTTCCAATAAAATTTCATATGTGCAAACAGGAAGCAGGCTGGGTTTGTCCTGGAGGCCATAATTATTGAGTAATGGCTTAAAGTGCTAGTGCAGTAAGAAGAGAAGTTGTGCACCTTATATAAATTCTGAAAAAAGCTTTGGGAATGGATCCTTTCAGACTTAGGTGTTTCATAGATGTTTCAAAGAATATTTAAAACTCTAAAGACATAATTTTGGCTACTAAATCCTTGTGAGAATTTTTTCTCTTGTAAGGAGAGAAATGTTTTAGGTTTTTCATAGCTGATACACCACGATCATCTTAAAACAACTTGGTTAACCTGCATTGCTGTCTGGTAGGACTAGGTTAGCTGATTTGGGCTGGCTATTTATAAATATTTGGCCTTGTAATATAAGGTTCTGTAACTAATTCAATGACAAAATAAAAATAATGCAAAGTGGAGAATAAATTTAGGGACTTACAACTAAAAAATTATGTTCTGGAATTTTGTCAGGGACACTTATAAGTCAATACATGCTGGATATTGCATGAAGAACTCCGTACTAAGAAACAAAACTAGCCAGTTTTTATGCTTGGTGAAGTTTGCTTCTGTTATTGCAATCCATTCATCTTGAATCAAGGGCTTGCTGTCCAATGGTCATGAGTTAATCATCAGATTAGTTCAGTGTTCTAGGATATAATTCATGGGACCTGGATTCATTTAAAGCAAATGCAAATAACCTGAAGCAGATATAATTCATATGAATCATTTTTTTATCCATCAACTTTTTTTCTCCTTTAAGATTGCTAAGTCTATGTAGATTGTGTAATGCTTAAGAATGAAAGTGAAATAGAGCTTCCTTACCAGACTCTTCTGCCATTAGTTTATGGCTACCATCTGCTGTCTACTGGTACCATTTCATGGATGAAGCAGTTGGCAACTGTTCTTTAAGACATCTTTGAAAGATAAAGATATAAATTTTAGCATTAAGATACAAATTTAGCACTATATTTTTAAAACTAGAGTTTGCACTAAACTTTTTTGTACTGTGAAAAAAAGAAAGGAAATAATGGAGATAAAAATCAAAATACAGTATACAACTGTACTAAATGAACAGAAGAAATCTAGGGGCTGGCCAGATAGCCCAGCAGACAATTGCACCTCCTTAGGTAGAGTGCAGGAGCTGGGGGTTTGATCCCCGGCATGCTGTGCCAGACCTTCCCCTGCAATTCACTGAGACTGAAATTGAGACTGGGAGTGGTAGCATGCATCTGTAATCCCAGAACTTGAGAGTCTGGAGACAGGAGGATCACTACGAGTCTGATCTATGTAGAAAGACCCTGTAGACCCTGTACTGAATACATACAAAATTATTATTTTAACACACTAATGTGCATCAATAGTATTGAATAATACATTTAAGGCTAGGTGTTAATATTAGTATACTACACACAATACTAAACAGAGTCAGATGATTAAGGTCCAGCCCTGTCTTAGCTACTTTTCTCTTATTGCTGGGACAAAATACCTGACACCCAAAATTAAGAAAGGAAAGGTTTATTTAGCTCACAGGGGAGGTTTCAGTTCATACTGGGCTGGTTCCAAGTTAGAGTGGTTTATGGCAGAGGCCATCTTTTCATGGCTACAGAAAACAGCAAAGAACTAAGAGAGGAGCAGTGGCTGTAGCTAGCAATCTCCTTTCCCTTCCTCATATGATATTTAGGCTATCTGGGTATAGCACTCATACCCATCATCCCAGCACTGAATCATAACATAATCATAAACTCTATGACTACATGAGGTTAGGGGGGAAAACTAGATGCAGACCATAACATGCTCTTAGAGTGTTTTTTTTTTTGTTTTTTTTTGTTTTTTTTTTCTGAACCTTAAGGTTAGTCACACGTCTTTTAAGAAGTTTTTCTTTTTCCTTTATTTTTTCCTGAAAAAGAAAAAAAAGCAAAGAACTAAGTTTTCTTTGCTTCATAGAGCATTAGAACAAATTAGAGTTTCTGATTCGGCAGGTCTAGAGTGAAGACTGATGTTTCGTAGTTCTGAGGAGTTCTTTCTTCTCCCTATTGATACTGAGCACAGAGCCAAGAGTCTGAGTAATGACGTTAAAGAATCAGTGAGAAGCAGTAGTCGAAAGATGTGAAGTTGAAAGCTTAGTGGCTTATAACATTTGAGATGATTTTGTTAACTTGACCAGCTTAAGAGCCACCCAAGGAATTGGTAGAGCACATGTCTGGTTGTATCTGGTTGGGTCATGGAGGTGCAAATTTCTGTGCTTGCTTATTCCCTGGCCCCTTCTTCCGTAATATAGTTCTTTCTGGTCACTATGAACCAGCTTTGCTGTGCTGCTGTCTTCCGCCATGATGTTTCAGTTTTGGAGCCAATTGTCTGTGAGCTACATCCCCTCAGCCTGTAAGCCAGCTTAAACCTCTTTTCCTTTAAGTCATGTATGGTGAAACTGTGTCCCAGAAATAGAAAAAATGACTAATGTATGCCTAGAATGAGACTTAGGAGTGACAACTCACTCAGACACTTTTAAAATGCATAACAAAACAATGACAACCCAAAAAACAAGCATGAAAATCTCAGAGAAGGTAAGTGACTGGCCCGAGTTATTTGTGGCTAGAGCATCCCCCCATGAGTTGGATAACCCTGTATATTCTTGCTTACTCTATTGCTACTTTGATATCTCTCAGCTTGTGGCAAGAAGTTCTAAGCAACTTAGAGAAGCTTAGTCAGTGTTTGATTAGGTTTCCTCAGCCAGAGCATGTAAATAGGATAAAAATACAACCAGTAGCTAGCATGTATTGGGTCTTGGCCATATACCAGGAGCACAGAAATAAACCATGCATTCTTGAGTGACATCAGTACTTCCCATTCAGTACCGTCAGTACTTAGTAAATCTTTCATAGACAATGAATCTTGGTGGTCAGCTAGACTGGCATGAGGGGCATCTTGAGGATGGGCAAAGCATACTTCTGGATGTTTGGATCGGTCACAGATGTGTCACGTTGGGAATAATTTCAGATCCTTAGGCCTGCTCCTGGTGTTCTCTTGTGCCTTGTTTTCAGGCTATGATGCTGTGAGCAGTTTTGCTTCACTATATCCTTTTGCCGTGGTGTTCCTGCCTCTAACCCAGGAACTGGAGCCTCGGAAGCCATGAGCCACAGTCAACCTCTCCTCCTTTAATTTGCATCTGTAATGTAGTTTGGTTCAGTAATGGGATGGCTGATCAGTTCTGCTCTCCAATAACTTCTAAAAATCTTTAAAGATAGCTCACTCACATGTTGAGGGCTCATCAGGCTTTCTCTGCCTGTCATGTGGCCCCTTGCAGCTCATTGCCCGCTGGAGTTCTCTTCCTGCTGGCAGGAAGCCCACCACCACAGCTGCTCCCTTGTCCCCAGAGCTGCTCCTTTCAAGTCTAATGCTGGTGGGGCATTGCACAAACACAGATGTGGCCGTGGTTTTGGAGCCATTGGAGCCAAGTGCTGTGCAGTCTCTGGAAGTCTCGGCATGCAAAAGCCTCAGTCGTTCAAGCAGGTAGTGGAGGCACACAGAGGCGCTGCCCAGGTTCAACCACTCCTGCTGCCTCACAGTCAGAATGAGGAAAGCTATGGCTCTCCAGCTTTCTCTTCCAGACAGATCTAGAGTTTTTTTATCCAGGTGCAGACGATGGGAAAAATGATAAAGAGGCTTCCTCGTCTCCCTTTCTTTCATTCCTGCTGGTCGACATGCTGCCTTTTTAGGCAGTTAAGCTATTTTATTGGCTACTAGTTGGATTTCTCATGTTCAATATCATTTTCATGACAGAATTCTTGAAGTATCAGTTTTTGGTGGTTTCAGGATTGTCTTTGTCTGTGATAAATATATGCTTTCCAATAACTTCTACAAGTCCTTATAATATATATGTGTATATAAATATACGTATATATGCATATATATGAAATTAAAATGCTGAAACAAGGATCTAATTAGCATTTTTTAAAGAAATGCTGTGTTTGAATGAGTTTTACAATTTTACACAAGCAGCAGTAAAGAGTACAACCTGCTTATAGGCCTAAGCTAGCTGATACAACTGTTAACAACCTTCTTTGAACATGGGACAGTGACCGAAAACCAATGATCAGCCAAGGTCAGTTCTGCTAACTATACTTAATTTGAATCTTACCACTTATATTTCTACCAGTGTTTTTTGCAAAATCTTTTCTAAATTTTTTTGGGTTATGTTTCCTTACATCCTTCCATCCTATAAGAACTTCTGATCTTGCCTTGGCTTTGATGCTTTTAGGGTGTTGGTTACTCTGTCCCCCAGTTCACATCATTCTGATGTGTTCTTTTTATTCAGTGAATTTTTATTACTTTTAATCAGAAGTAACAATGTGACAGCTTCGAAACATGTTACTAGTACAGCCCCAATAATTGATACAATGTATATTATTGTCCTTGTAGTAGTTACACAGAGCACAGGGTGTAGGCATGATACTTTTTCTAATCATTGTTGGTAAAAAAAAAAAAAATTCTTCTCATTGAACTAAGAGAAAGTAGTTGTATACATAGTCCAATATTCCAAAATTGCAGCGAGTTATTGGCAGAACAGTTAATGTTAGAAGCTGCTGATTTAAGCCTTTTATGGCTCAGCATACTAATCTAGCTTTACTTTTTAATGCCTCATGGTTAAACTATTCTGTTGGATGGTTAAGAGTAAGTTAAAACAAGACCTGTATAATGAAACATCCCCTCAGGATTTACTTTGAAACTCCGTACAGTGCTTTGTAGAACTGTTCTCAGTGTCAGTCATCTGGATGAGTCACAGCCATTGCTTGACCAGTTTGCTCTCTGTGAAAGCCAGAGAGAATGTTTTCTCTCTAGGTGACTCTCCTTAGGCACACTAAACAGGGCTAGGGCCAAAATATTGGCTATCCTTGTAGTACTTCTTTTTCTCCAATTTTTGGTCTGTAAACTTAACATTCTTAACCCTCTAGAAGAGAAGCTTCATTATACTATTACTCTATAAGATAGATACTTGAGCTTAACATCACTGTCTTTCTCAATATCAAACATCTTATACTTAACTTGGAATCAGTATTTCCCATCAATCATTGATATTCTAATAAATATCTATAAAACATAATAAAAGCAGTTATACATTTTTACACAGAAATTTAGAATCTTAGCATATACAAAATTGTAGCTGGTCAATCCTACAGTATCTTTCTGAGTCTCTTACTCTCATTTAATATCCTTTTTTGTTTTCTTATAAACCATCATTTACTTGAGAGAGAGAGAGAGAGAGAGAGAGAGAGAGAGAGAGAGAGAGAGTATAGCAGTAACTGAAATTACATTAGATGCAGCACACACCTGTAAGACCAGAATGTCAGGCATTCCACGCATAGTTTTAGTGTTATCCTCCATTTGCTATCCTCCATTTGATAAATGTGTTGGAGGTTCTTAGGACCATTGTTGAATTCATCCTGTGTATACAAGTGCATGGTTTTGCTCCTGCCATGTTTCTTGTCTTTTCTGTTTGCAGTCACTTCATTGTTTAAACCTAAAGTTCTTGATTTTCATTCAGCTGTGTTATGCCTCTCCATTTTTTTATTTCTTCTTTTGAGTTCTTACACTAGAGAGACTATATGATATTTATACATGTAGGTCTGGTTTATTTCATTCATGAGTATATCTTGAAGATACATGCATTTTTATATGAACTCTTTTAGTTTCTCATTCTTTATTACTGAGTAATATTTCATTGCATAAAAATACACCTTTTTCAACCATTCTTCAGATGATGAGCATTGTGGCTGTTTCCAAGATTTGGCCATCACAAATTGTGCTGCTATGAACATATGTGAACAATATAACTATAATATGACGTTTACAGTTCTGGGAAGAATCCCAGTAGGGGGATAACTGGATTGAATAGGATTTCCAGTCGTAGTTTTTTAACGAGTCTCCACACTGCTTTCTATAATAGTTGCACCAGTCTGCAATCCCACCAGCAGTGGAGAAGTGTTCCTTTTTCCCTACAGCCTCTCCAACATTTGTTATTGGTTGATTTCTTTATCATAGCCATTCTTTCTGGGGTGAGATGATATCTAAGTGTTGTTTTAATTTGCATTTCACAGCAAGGTAGTGATATGGAGTATTTCTTCATTTATTTACAGACTTGTTGAATTTCTTTCTCTGAGAAGTGTGTGTTCATCTCAGATGCCCATTTATGGATTGAGTCTTTGAATTTTAGGACCATAATGTATTTTAGTTCTTTATAAATTCTAGATAGAAGACCTTTGTCTGACTATTTATTAGTTAAAATTTAAAAAATATTCTGGGTTGTCTTTTCACTCTGTTGGTAATTTCTTTTGATGTACAAGACCTTCTTAGCCAGAGGAGGTCCCATTTGTTGATGCTTTCAAGTGTTAAATATTAATTTTAATTTCTGTCCCTGAACTCTTTGCCTACCCTGATGTCTTCAATATTTCTTCCCACTTTCTCTTTTAGGAAATTTTGTGTTTTTCTTTTAATATTTACATTTTTAGTCCATTTTGACTTTAGTGCATAGTGATAGACCTGGGTGAAGTTTTAGTTTTCCACATGTAGAGAGCCATGTAGAGAGTATTGGGATTATGTCTTCTGTAAATTCCTTGTAAAATTCAGTGGTGAATGCATCAGGTCCTGCACTTTTCTTTGTCGGTAGCTTTTTTTTTTTAATTACATTTTGTGTTTCATTGGCTGTTACTGGGTTATTGAGAGTTCTTATATCTTCTTGATTCAGGTTTGGTAATTTGTACCTTTCTAGGATTCTGTCCATTTCATCTGTGCTTGCAATTCTGTCAGAGTAAAGATTCTCAAAGTAGCTAAAAATAATGCTCTGAATTTCTGCTGGGTGTGTAGTAATTTCACCTTTTAATTCTTTATTGCTTGAATTTGAGTTCTTTCTTTCTTTTTTTTTTTCTTTTTTTTGATGAGGTTAGCTGGGGGCTTATTAATTTTATTTAAAGTTTCAAATAACCAGATTTTTGATTCATCAGTTCTTTGTATTGTTTTCTTTGTCTCAGTTGAATTAATTTCTGCTCTAATCTTTATAATTTCCTCCTCTTCAGGGCTTTGAGTTTCATTTGCTCTTCCTTTA
The DNA here is from genome assembly GCA_004027025.1 of Myocastor coypus. Lineage (NCBI taxonomy): Eukaryota > Metazoa > Chordata > Mammalia > Rodentia > Myocastoridae > Myocastor > Myocastor coypus. The sequence continues at coordinate 21,557 of PVJA010017324.1, read as the reverse complement.
CTAGTTGGTTTAGCTGCTACATAAGGTATTTATTTGTTCCTGTTCTCTTTTCTTATTGTGTGAGTTCAAAGCCATAAATTTCTCTCTAAAAACTGCTTTCATTGCATCCCATAAGTTCCAGTAGGTTCTGTTTGAATTGTCATTAAAATTGTAAATATTGTTTAATTTCTTGTTTAATTTCGTTTGTAACCCACTGGTTGCTGAGAAGGGTGTTATATAATTTCCTTGTATTTCTGGGATTCTTATGGTTTGTCATTTATTTCCAGTTTCATTCATTGAACTGTGGTCAGATAATAAGCATGGGATAATTTCTGTTTTCTGGTATATATTTATGCATGTCCTATGGTCTATTTTAGAAAACGTCCCATGTATAGCTGAAAAAAATTTGTATTCAGAAGTGGCTGGATGGAACACTCTGTGTATGTCCACTAAGTCCAGTTGTTCCAAGTTCTGGTTCAGTTCTGCTACTTCTTTGCTAATTTTTTGTCTGCTTGAGCTATCTTTTTGGGATAAAGAAATGTTCATTTCTCCTGTTAAGATTGTGGTATTAGATAGTAGATTTTTCATGTCCATGAAGATTTGTCTTACATAACTTGGTGTTCCCATGTTGGGTACATACATATTTATGAGGATTACCTCTTTGTCTTGAATTTTCCCCTAACCAGTATAGAGTGGCCTTCTTTATCTTATTTGATCAATCTTGGTTTGAAGTTTAGACTGTCTGCAAACAGGATGACTACCCCTGGTTTTTTTTTTTTTTTTTTTTTTTTTTTTTTTTTTTTTTTTTTTTTTTTTTTTTTTTTTTTTTTTTTTTTTTTTTTTTTTTTTTTTTTTTTTTTTTTTTTTTTTTTTTTTTTTTTTTTTTTTTTTTTTTTTTTTTTTTTTTTTTTTTTTTTTTTTTTTTTTTTTTTTTAGGTGCTGGAACATGTATTATTGTTTTCCATCCTTTAACTTTTAGCCTATGCGTTTCTTTATGAGTTCAGTGTGTTTCTTGTATGCAACATATTGTTGGATTTTGCTTCCTTATCCACTCTGCCAGTCCATTTCTTTTAATTGGAGAATTGAGTCCATTTACATTGATGTCTATAATTGAAATGTATTGACTTATGATTGACATGTTTTTTACTATTGTTTATTACTTTTTCCTCTGTGTTTAATTGTTTGACCTATTTGATGATTTGATGGGTTCTTTCTGTTCTCATTTGTGGAGTTTCAGTCATCTTTATCCCTTTCTAAAATACTTTTTAGTAGTCTGTGTAGGATTGGCTTTGATATCATGAAATTATTTAGTTGTTCCTTGTCATTGAAGTATTTCACTTCTCCCTCACACTTGAAAGAGAGTTTTGTAGGGTATAACAGTCTGTCCTGGAATTTGTTTTCTTGGAGGACTTGAAGCACTCTGCTCCATGCTCTTCTTGACTTCATGGTTTCTGAAGAGAAATCCGCCATTATTCTGATAGGTTCTCCTTTAAATATGTTTCTTTTCTCTAGTGCCTTTTAGTATATTATTCTGCTGGATTTCTGAGATCTTGACTATTATATGTCTAGGGGTATTTTTAGTTGTGTTACCTGAATGTCGGATTGTTTTCTCATATTTTGGAAGTGTTCTGCTATTACTTCTGCCCATATTCTTTTATATCATTTGTATTGACTCCTTTCTCATTGATTCGTATGAATCTGACGTTGTTCATTTTTGTAGCATCTTGTAGATTTTAAATTATTTTTCCCTGAATCCTGGTTGTTTTTAAGAGATCCTTTCTTACCTTCTCACTAATTTCAACTGTGTTTTCAAGATCTGAAACTGTACCTTCACTTTTGCTCATACAGTGTTGCCAGCTTGTGATTGAGATTTTATTTTTTTGTATATCTCTTTGAAACTGTTTTATGTGATCTATTTCTTTCCTATATTGCTCATTCAAGGATTCCATCATTTTTCTAATCTCTAATTTTTTTGTGAATGTCTTCTTTAGAGGCATTTGTTAAGTCTCTCATTAGGGTTCTTCTTTCTTTTTCTACTGCAGGGATTATTTCTGATCTAATTTCCTCTATGCCTTTCTGCAGTTCTTCCTTTATTGCAGATGCTATTAATTCAGAGATTTTTTTTTAACTTCAGAGGTTATTTCTGATCTGAGTTCCTGTATACATTTCTGTATTGTTCGTTTCCTTTACATGCTATTAATTCAGAGATTTTTGCTGAATGATTCCCATTTTCTTCTATGGTGGTGTCTCCTGTATTTCTTCTTGGTTAGCCAGGACCTGAGATTGCATTTTGCTCCTTCTCTTTGCCATTTTGTATAGAAGTAACCTCTGACCTTTCGTGTAGAACTTCGGTGAGGTTATGCCCTTAACGTCCGCTGAAGTTCAGGTCCAGATCTACCAAGTTTGATTTTGTCCAGATGTGCTTGGCTGGGTCTGACTGCTGTGTTCAGTTTCTTCCTGCTCCAGCTTTTGGAGGAGAGCCCACTGTGTTCCCCTGGGAAGATGCTCAGCTTCTGTGTTAGCTGGTAGGCTCTGACCCTCAGCCTCTTTGGAGGGAATTTTGCTTCAGGGTTCCACAACAGATGCTAGAGCTGGATTCTAGGCAAGGAAGAAGTTCCAGTGGCGTGAGGTGCAGGCCTAGTGTTCCTACCTATGTGCCTGCCAATCCCAGGATGTGGGCGGGGGCAGAGTTGTGGTGCAGGGCAGAAGGCACAGGCCAAGAGGTCCTACCTGTGTTCCTGATGGTCAGGGCTCTTCTGATGTGCTCTTATCTTACAGCATTACTTTTTTCTTTAATAAAAAGGCCACAGAAACAGTGTTTTATCCTTCTTGGTGTTTATTGTCAAGGGATTCATGACATTGTCACTTGATTTTCCAAATGATACCAACCTTAACTGCTTTATTAAGATAGATCCTGCCACATTTGTTGATCAAGTTATAGTTTGTCCTTTACAATTGATAGTTATCTCAAAGATGATACTTAGAGACTGGATAAGTATCCTTTTTTAGTGTCAGTTTTAGCATCGATTAGCTGACCACATCTGCAATAATTACCGCAGTAATTATCTAATGGTCATTTTTATTTCTTTTTTTCTTCACCTATAGCATTTCCACTCCTTTTATAAGAGAGAATTTATTCAATCCCCAAATGTATCAGTACAGACCTATGAATATACATGTTTTATTCAATGGGTCAAAATAAAAGCTATCATTCTCTGAACAGCAGCTCTAATTGTTCAACTTTGACCATGCAGAGATTCTTCAAGTTGCTCCTATATTAAGAAAATATATTTACTGAAGCTTTGCATGAATATCATTGCTTTATCATTGTACAGTGCAAGTTGCTGCAGCATGATCTGAAATATTTATTAAAATGTGATATTTTTCTTGTTGTCTAGTGCAGAGTGGCCTTGAATGCCACTATGTATCCAAGGCTGGTCTTGAACTTGTCTCAGTTTCCCATGTGTTGGCATTACAGGTGTCTGCCTCCATGCTCTGCCCAATACCCTCAGTGTTTTGGTTCACTCAGAAGATGGGTTTTCAACCCTGAAATCTGCATTTTAATGGAGTCTTTGATAGATTGTTATTATATTGTATCCAGGGTCATGCTAAGTAAGACCAATTAGGGTGCAATATTTTATGACTTACATTCTTCAGATATTTGTATTCTTAAGTCTTTATTAGTTTCAATCTGTTAATATACCTACCAAGTAGCACACATACATACATGTACATACAATTTTACTACATACTTTATTTTATAAACTTTTTTTTGTCTTTTTGAGACAGGGTCTCGCTATACAGTTGAGGCTGGCCTTGAGCTCACTTTTGTAGCCCAGGCTGGTCTCGAACTTGTACCAATCCACCTGCCTCAGCCTCCCGAGTACTGGGATTAAAGGCGTGCGCCACCCCGCCCGGCTTATTTTATAAACTTTTTATAGACAATATTTTCAGTAAAGTTTCACTATGAGCATAAACATGCTTTTGCAGTGCTATTTCTTTAAGAATTATTATTTTTTTTTCTTGTTTCAGAACTTTTGTTTGTTTGTTTATTTTTATGGCCGGCTCAGCCTGCCCTCAGGGCAGGGCTGGCGCAGCATGTGGTGCCGGGGATTGAACCGCGGTCCCTGCAGCTGCCCAAGCTTTCTTAAGCATGCGCTTTAGACCACTGAGCTATCCTGCTGAGCCCCTGCAGTGCTATTTGTGATGGCTATTTTATGTACCACCATCCTTTTGGTGGTTGTTATAAATTATTATTTGTACATATAGGTTATATACATGTGTGTAAATCAAGTTTTTTCTTTGCAGTGAGGTAGAACTGTTCATTCAAAATTTATTTCCTGGACAAAGGTTTGGAAATATGTTGGAAATTTTATCTGGGTTGAGAGAGAATAACTATGGTGATACTTTTACCCTCACACTTCAACAAATCCTCAATCATATCCTCTTAGTAAAACTGAGAGAAGCAAATACTTACCTTTTTCTCAAAATTCCTTTAGTTTCATGAAGTAGAACATTTAGAATATTTTTAGTCATGTGTATTTCTTCTTGTTATTTGCAAAGTTGATGTCACACTTCTTTTGTTTTTTTAAATTACTTTTAAGAAGAAATAACATTGAGACAGTTTCAAAACATGTTAGTTGGACAGCCACAATAATTGATACAAGTCATATTGTTGTCTTCATAGATGTTGTTCAGAGTACAAGATGCAGACATGACAACTTTCCTGAACAATATTGGTACAAATAGTTCTTCTCACTGAACTAAGAGAAAATAGTTGTATACATGCACCAATATCCATAATAGTGATGGGTTATCAGAAGAACTAGCAATGTCAGAAGCTGTTGATTTAAGCCTTTTACAGGTCAGCATACTAATCTGACTTTACTTTTAATGCTTCATGGGTAAACTTTTCTGTTAGGCGGTTAAGTCCAATTAAAGCAAGACCTATATAGCAAAACATGTAACTTTCGTATCTGACAAGGTCAGTTAAATTTCCTCAAGACTTACCTTGAAACCATGTACAGCATTTTATAGAACTTTTGTCAGTGTCAGCCATCTGGATGAATCATGGCCATTGCTTGACCAGTTTGCTCTCTGTGAAAGCCTGAAAGTTTTTTCTCTAGGTACTCTCCTTAAGCACACTATACATCATTGATCCCCTTCCTCTGTGGCGCCATAATCTTCTTAAGCAGAAAATTTGGGACACCATTGAATTATAGGATGTTACAGTACAGGTTCTCTTATGTCAAAGTCTTCACTGACCTTGAAGGCTAGGGCCAAAATATTGGCTCTCCTTGTAGCTCTTCTTTTTCTCTAATTTTATGGTCTGCAATCTTAGGTTCCTGACCCTCCAAAACAGAAGCTTAGTGATACTATTACTCTATAACATAGGTACTTGAGGTTACCATCACTGTCTTTTTAAATATTAAATGCCTTAGACTTAACATGGAATTGGTTCTTTTATTTATCTGTGTTTTATGGGTATTTACAGCATCTCATTACGTAGATCACACTCCTAGTCATTCTCCTGTTTTCAGTTTCCCTAGCCCTGGGATTACAGGTGCACACCACCGTGCCCAGTATCAATGGCCTCAGTGTGCCCCAGGGTTGGGGATGGCACACAGAGGATGGAACCCTGGCAGCTGCACTTTGCCTAAGCAGGATCTTTAGTCTGCTGAGCTATCTAGTCAGCCCCAATATCACACTTCTTCATCAAGGATGTTGAAAGGTAAATGAAGACCTTATAAAAGTTAACTTGGTTATGAAATGTAAGGTTCATTGTACAGTTGAGAGTGGAGCTAGGAATGGAATGCTCACTTTACTATTGAAAAAAGATGCATATTGAAGTTGTTTCTTATCCGTACTCCCAATATAACATTTTTCATTATAGTTACTATAATATTCTATCTGCAATCTCTAGTTTTCCTGAAAGTCATGAAGGGCTCATCAAGTGAGGCCAGAAGCTTTTCTTTTGCTGGATTTTTAGCCTCCACGTTCATCTAGCATAGCACTTCGCAAGCCTACTGATAAAGTTTTGGGAAGAAAGAAACAAAAATGACATACATGTGCATATATCTTACCTATGAAACTTGTTTTGTCTGTCTGTGGACATAGTGAGATCACCTAGTTCAGTGAACAATTTTAATAGAATGTAGCTCAGATATATTGCTTTTGCATGTCCAAATATATACAGAAAAAGAGCTTGAAAAATACCTACATTCTCACCAGACAAAGCAGCTGGGGCTTAGGTTATTTTATAAGGCATTCAGCAGGCATCCATGGGTGCTTAGGCAAGATTTCAATATCCCTATGCACCGCTAATATTTACTGCAATGTCGAGAGAATCTTTGCGGAAATGATCTATACCTGCCTCATATTTTCTTTACTTTCTTTTTTTTGTCTTTTTGAGTCAGGGTCTCACTATGCAGTTGGGGCTGGCCTTGAGTTCACTTTTGTAGCCCAGGCTGGTCTGGAACTCACACCGATCCTCCTGCCTCAGCCTCCCGAGTGCTGGGATTACAGGCGTGCGCCACCACACCCGGCACTTTACTTCCTATTTTGAAAAAGAGGAAAAAAAAAAAAACTACAAAGACAAAAGCAAAACAACAAACAAAAATCAAAACAAAACAGAATTTCAAAATAATGTGATAGGAAATTAACGATAGTTTTTATAAAATATATTGGTATCTTCAAATTCGTTGCTCAGATCACTCAACATAGACATGCAATCAATTGTGCTTTAAATGGTTCTTTCAGCAAACATAGAAATCAGTAGCAGAGTTATCACAGTTAATATATATATATATATATATATATATATATATATATATATATATTCCTGATTCTTTTTTAAGGCTGTCATTGATATGGTCTCTGTGAGAACTATTTAACTATAGCAACAGATAACTCCAACTCATTTTGATTTGGTTTGACTTAGATGTAATGCTTTCTAGATCACTTTCAGAATTCTCCTTCCGTCAGCTGAGAACAATGAAGTGGTCTTGTGGGATTTCTCCAGGAAGGAGACAGGGGTGCGACCAAGGCTCTGACTTACATAAGTGAGAAGGAGATGGCTCTGGAGCGATAATGGAAGCCCAGAGCTTTCACATGGCCTCTGCTCACTGAATAACTCTGGCTGCAAATTGCAAATGCTTCCCTCCTGTTCTAATTTCAAAATCTCTCATTAAAAATTTACAGTGGGCAGCCATCCAGCTATTTATGACTATGTCTAGACAACTGAAAAACAGCCGACATGGCAGGATTGACTTGGGATTTTCACCGTCTTGGTGACCAGTTCAGGTCAGTGCAGAGCTGATCAGATCAATTAAGTGGAAATCTCCTGTTAAAACCATCAGAGAACTTGATCTAGGGGGAAGCTAGTCACTGCCTGTCTGATAGGTGGGACCACAGCTGAATATCCATAGCTTGTTTTCATATGTGTATTAGAAAGAGTATTGCATTAGCCCACTTGACCTGCCATAACAAAATTGCATAGACAAAGTAGATTAAAGAACAGAAACTTATTATCATCACTTTAAAAATACATATATATATATATATATATATATATATATATATATATATATGCCTGTTATGGGCGTCTCACTATGCAGCTCAGACTCATAGTGCTCCGCCTGCTTTCAGCCTCCTCAGCAGTGGGATTAAAACCGTGTGCCACCATGCCTGGACTCAGGGGCCAGTTCAGCCTGCCCTGGGGGCAGGGCTGGCACAGCATGCGGTGTGGGGGGATTGAACCCTTGTCCCTGGGCTTGCCTAAGCTCCCCTAAGCAGGCACTTTAATTTGCTGAGCCACATCACCAGCCCTTCATCATATTTTTGGATATTGGACCAAGATCAGGATGCTTCCACTTTGGTGTCTGGTGGCGTCCTCCTCCTCAGGCTTCATGTGGAGCCTTCTCACTCTGTCCTCACATAACCTGTTCTCTATACACACCTATTCCTAGCATTTGATTTTCTTATTCTTATAAGTTAGATCAGGGTTCCATGCTTCTCTCATTTAACTGTAATTACTGCCCTAAAGGGATCCATATATGGTCACAATTGGCATTAGGGCCTTAACATATATAATTTGGGGATGGGGAAGCATAGATAATCCCAGAATAGTCCCTGACTAAATAGAAAAGGCCCACTGATAGTTTCTTGTGCAGAGAGGTTGATAGTCACTGTACTTAGATGATATTCCTTAATTACCTCTGTGGCAGGGAGACCCATTAGTCAGCTATCTTTTGGCGAGACTATTAGCTAGCATTCATAGGCTGCTCAGAAACTGTCTAATTTTATTGACATTGTTCCAGACAAAGTACTCAGAGACAGTCAGAGAACATTCAGGACACCCAAGGGAAAGGATGGGCATTGAGTTTCATGGCCGCAGGAGAATTCTGACTCTTAGAGACAAAAGCTCAGAGTAAATAATATCTTGTAATCTGTGTCAGCAGAGAGAGGCTGAGGCAATAAGAGAACGCATGGTTCAGTGCCCAGGTTCTTCACATTACAGGGTATGCATTCATTTGCTCGTGGAGCAATGGGCTGTGTGTAATCCTTAATGATGTGGCAAATTGCAGGATTGTGGAAGAACGGAACACTTTCAACCTGCGCATGGCAAGAGCATAGCATCATAGAAATTTAGGAGCAATAGACTGGCAGAATTACAGAATACTAATGGTCTCCATATTTCTTTGAAGTTTCATAATTAAGAGATACATCTACAATACTTACTGCCTGGCTGTCTTAGTACTTTTCTCTTGCGTTAAGGCAAAAATACCCCAACACTCAAAGTTAAAGGAGGAAAGGTTTATTTAACTTACAGTTTGTACAGGCCTTATTTCGTAATTGTCTTGCTCCACAGCAGGGTGACATGGCAGAGGGATAGCACAGAACAGTTTATAGTGCCCAAAAGGTAGCAAAGTCAACAAAAGCAACATTGTGTGCCCCTTTTACCTTGATCAGACTACTCACACCCTTAACCCTATGGCTCCTGAGCCTAGCATTGTACCACGAATCAATTCTAGCACTGCACCCTCAAGATCCAGCCACCTCTAACCAAAAAAAAAAAAAAAAAAAAAAAAGCCCCCATCTATGACTGCATGTGGTTTGAGGAGGACATGTAAACACGAGCCATGATACGAGCCAACCATGATACGAGATGGGAACATCTGGACAGAGACTGATGGCCGCATTCACTCTCCTATGAACTGGGAATTGCGACTGAAAAAAAAAAAAAAAAAGAAGCATAGAAGCATGACTGATCTATGCTGATGGCTGAGTATATCAATCCAGGAACTATGAGAAAATAGTGTCGAAATGGAGGCAGTGAAAGCTATTTGGCAGGGAGAAAAGAGTGAATTATATATGCAGAGAGTTGTAGAGACGACCTGTGGGAAGGCAGAAACAGGAAGGACTAGCAAAGGCAGGGGAGACGACAGGGTTGTACACTCAGATTGAGATGGGTGCCTTAAGTCCTCATAGGCACCGATGAATTCTGGATGGCATGGCTACCACTAGGAAGGAGCCCTCCATGGAAGAGACACAGGGACACTGCTGTGAGCTCTGACAACCTCTAAATGGATTTATTAGATTTACAGTTCAGTCTTGCAATAGTATTTAGTTGCCTAAATGAGATTGTCTTCTAAATCACAAAACTGGGAACATTGTACTTTAAGAACTGGAGTCTGTCTCAGTGCAACCCCCCCCCCTCAAATATAACTATGGAATCAAATATTTTCAAAATAACTCAGTGCAGTGATGGTCCCCAGAAATATTTCTTGTGTGTCCTTCTGAGTCCTCTGGGATACCCTGGTCTCACACAAAAAAGACTTCTTGATTTATCATGACTCAGTAGCCTAAATGACAATAGTATTTCTTTCTCTCTAGAATATTACAGTAAGAGAACTTGAATATAATGTTTTTAGCTTTCTCACCTTGTAGGTGAAAATCTGATGATTCATCCAAGCTCTTAGACCTAATTACTAGCAGGTCTGAAAATTTCAACTGGTTCGCATAGGGCTCTGCTGATTGTCTTTATCTGTTGATCCTGGTAGTTTGCAAATATTTGATATTTTAACACAAGAATAAAACTATTGTTTAATCTATGATATCTTAGTAATACTTAAGTGAAGTCATGTAGACATCTCTCCCGGAAGTACAGACACTCCTAAGGTGGGGTTACCTCAGGAGCACAAGACGTGTCCTCTCTGCTTATGCTCTAGAACATCTTATGGTCCCTGGGGGGCCCTGAGAAACCTCTACATTTCTGTAAAACAGACTTAGGAATGCTGCATCTTGCTATGCCAAGATACTCTCTGTTCTTACAACACATGGCCTTGGAAGATGAATTCTTTAAAAAAAAATGTCCCAGAAATGCATTTAATTTAAAAGGTTACACACTATAACTTATATATTTCTAGAAAACGCAGAAGTGGTGGTGGGGGGATAGAAATGAATCTGAGGTCTGGCCTAGAGTGACTTATTAAAAAACATCATTTATTCTTTTTCTGAAGAGGCAAGACATATATATGGACTTGTTTCTGTCTGTAGAACTAAAGATCCATCGCAAATCAATAGGGGTTTGGATGAGAAAACTGCTTGTCACTCCTCCCCGGCGTATCAGTTGGGCACAAATCATTTTCTAATTTCCAAGATGCTTACTAATCCTCCAAACATCTTTGTGTACGAGGGGAATCTGCAGAGGTTTTTTTTAAGAATCTAAGATTTCTTCTTTGCAGCCACATGATCTCATCCAGCTGCGCCAGCAACTCCAAAAAGGACTTTCCTGGACCTTCTATGAAATAAGAGAACACAGAGGTAATGAGAAGGTATGACAAGGGTGAACCGGGGAAATGCAGTGGCCTCCTCCAAATGAGGGACAATTATGAAGAAAGGGAGTTGAACCGCTGAAAAGGGGGTGACATTTCTTGGGTGTCTCTTTCAGTGGATGGGCTGCAAAACTTTCTTGCCCTTTCTCCTCTCCATCTGTCAAAAATTACACTGAGGGCCTCATCTAATAATGTTCTCGCACCACTTTGCATTCAAAATGTCACTGATATGGAAAACAGAGATTATTCTACTCAGCTTTTATATTTATTTGTGTACATTAGAAATAGCAGTATGATTAGGTTATGTTTTCTTAGAGGATTTCAAAAGCCTTTAGACATGTTATTCAAATAAAATGGAATATTTCTGATTCAATTAGCATAAAAAGAGCACAAGAACAAAGCCTAAACAATATTTTTAAAAGTCATGGGAAAGGTAAAAGAAGTAAAAATAATAAAAATATATGGATAGTTTAAATTTAAACCTGGATGGCCATGACCACAAGTGTAATATTTTAAGAAAGATGTGGAAAGTGTTTTCAATAATACATTTGTGTTTAATATTTTAACATTTTAAGGACTTAAGTGGAAACGGGTATACCTGAAGCTAAGACTTAAAAACAAAAATCCTACTGCATAATTATAATTCTGGTTCTAATATATTCTCCTTTTATCTACATTAAAATATTATAGACAGAGGAATGCTATTATTGTGCTAATCTTAGTCTTCATTCAAGACTTCTAAGTACTCTGGTTATAGGCTCTATAGAAACTCTTGGACAAATATATTCCCCTAAGAAAATTCGGAAGCCAACGACGAAGCTATATTATCATTATGAATGATGTAATTAAAATTAATACTCTGTATCGAAGTCACCCCCAAAAGACTTTTATTTCAGTATCTGCTTCCATAATTTCAAATAATTGCAAACTGAAATAATAAATGTGTTCATATCCAAATTCATTTGGCATGACTCAAAAGTAAAATGAAAATGAGAAGGGTTTGAAAATAAACAGCGTCATTATCTTCTCCCTCTCATGACCCTGTTCCATTTGGTTGGGACTGCTAATTATGAAGCAGGACAGAAAATTAAGGATATGAATATATGGCTGGAATAGCTTAAGAAAAGGAGAGAACCATATGTGAACATACAGCGTTTTAATTCTGCTAAAGTGGTGAAAGTTTGGAAAGATATTTCAGCCTAAAGTTAGTGTCTTCTACCACCAAACAAATCAAATTTGGAGAGCCATATTTATCATTGATTAAGTGTGTAACCTTGGTCTCCTTAGGTATGGGACCCTACTTTCCGAGCTGCAATATGAAAAGGCTGAATCAGAGAATTTCTTAAAGACCTTTTTAGTATTTATGATGACAAATATAAATGTTTGCAAAGTATATTTTACCACAGAAATAAAAAGGAATCACCTATCAGTGAATAAATTACCGCTAGCAACAAAATCTACAGCTGGCCTAGCCTTCATGTGCACTAAATATATCAAAGGGAAAATCTGACTTAAATCCCATAGTTGAGAAAATTCAAGAGGAAACATGAAAAAGTTGGGCCATCAATGTGAAATATATGAAGTGCCACCATTTAAAATGAAAACTTCTTCCTTAATACCCTGACATTCCATTATTAAATTAATTATCGCATATAATTTTCCTGGAAATTTTTTGACAAGGATCTTAACTCACAATTTCAGCCATGTAAACGAAGAAGTTACATTTATCCTTCTAAGGTAAACTTTTCATGGGATTGTATGAGTTGATCTGCATAACTAAAATAAAGTTACATTCTTACATGCTTAATGAACATTGTAGAGTAACATTTGAAATGTTTCCATTTATCTTGGATCCAAGAAATATATTTTATTGGCTTTAAGCACTTTGATAGATCTTCAAAATCTTATTGGTGTAGAGGGAGGCGCTTTTATTGCCTAAAGGAGATGTTAAAAATGACCCCAGAGAAGTTCTTCAACAGCTGTTTTTTGAATGAGTTCATTGTGGTCACAATCTTTCCACACTTGCTGTCCTGTCACCTTTCTTCTTTCTTATTCCATTCTAGGATGGAATGGCAGGGATTCAATGGCAACAATCCATTGGTTGCTATTTTATTTGGGTGACACAGAAAACCTATTTTTGTCAAAGCTCTATCTGCCTCCAAACATCAAGCCTGCCAGGGTAGATGGTCGCTATGTGCCTGACATGGTCTCAGCAGGCAGTGGATAGGGTTTTCTTCCTGTTCCATGCAACCTTCCACCTCAGAGCTGGGTCAAGATCCTTTTGTCCCTTTCTATGATCCTGTGACTGTGATTCAGTCTTGGATCCTCCTCTTACCATACATATTATTGTAAAAATTATCCCTTCTCTCTGTCCTCAGAAATATCTTAAGCTCAGAGCTTGCTACTTTGCCCCAGTGTCCTAAATGGTCCAACAATAGTAGCCCGTCAATAGAAGCTCTTTCTCAGCTCCTAGCCATGGCTAAATGAAGTTTCAGGAAGATTTTTATAATGTAATCTGAAGTGGTCATTTATCTCAGAAGTTAGGAATTATAGAAATTATCTTGGCCATAAAAATTGGTATCTCAGAAGAATGCATGCTTTATGGACTGAAGTTGATATAATTCACTGCAAAACAAATCTGAGGAGTCTGAAGAACCATATCTTTTTACCTAAAGGGAAAATCTTTCTCAAAATTGAAAAAAGCCATGATAACAAAGTCAGTCCTGTCTTTTGTGGAAATATGATTGGAACTGGAGGACACGAGGTGGAGTGAAATAAGGCAGACACAGAAAGAAGGTCTGCAGAAGGTAAACAAGTTCATTTCACAGAAGCTGAGAGTAGAACAGTAGTCACTAGAGCGTGGCAGGTCCAAGAAAGAGGCAATAGAAGGAAATTGCACAACAAGTGCCAACGCATAGCTATGTAGGAAGAACAAATCTAAGTGTCCTAAACTACATTAAGGTAACTAAAGTTTCCAACAACCTATTGCACATTTATAAAACACTACAAGAGTTCAAACACTCCCAATGCAAAGAAGCTCTAAACTTTTAAAGAGACAGAAATACTTATTAGTGAGATTTAATCATCCTATATTATATATGCATTGTGAATTATCACATTAACAATTATTATATGTCAATAAAAATAAATAAACCAGTGGGTTATGATCTATTCGAATACATAAATATTTTGTCTTGAAACATCTGGTTTGAAACTAGCTTAAGTCAGAAATGGTGACACTTAAGTGACCTTTCTCTTTTGGCTATACCTCGTAAAAGTACCTCTCTGACATAGGAATTTCATACAATTCTGTATTTATAAAATGACTTCCTACTTACCACCTGCCAAGTTTTTTCTACTACTTTATGTTTTCTACTTCAGTAATGGCCTAGTTGCTTTTCTCATTGCTAAGAAAAATGGCTTGGCACCTCATGTTAGAGGCGGGAAGGTTTATTTCAGCTCATAGTTTGGAGAGGGTTCAGTTGCTAGTTGGCTGGATCTAGGTCAGGATGGAATGGTAGAGGGGCCCTGCAGAGGAGAAACAGTGCAAGGTAAAGCAGCACAGGCAAAAGGCAGCAAAACAGTGGAGGCTTTTGTCCCTTTCAGGCTACCAGCCTTTTGGGTGGTGTCACCCATAATGACAGTAGACCTTATTGTTATCCACACCCAGAGCTATGCTGAGCCAATCAGAGGACTGATATAGCAACTGAACATTGATAACCCCAGAATCACACACCTTTGATCCAGCCACTTCTGAAAAGCCCCACCCATCACTACATGAGGCTTTGGGAGACTCTGGATAAAAGCTGTAATGGTGCATAATTTGCCTCCGAACCCCTCTCTGACGCTCACCTGGATGCTCTGGGCTGACTTCCTGTTTCTTAGAAATTACTTCCTCTTATCCTCTCCACATCAGGGACTTCATGCCTATAGTTGCTCCTTGTCAACTGTTAATCTTGCAGCTAACTTTTGCTCCCTGTTTAGCTCCTCACTGACTTGTTAGTTTCTCCGGGAAGCCTTCCCCACATTCCATGTCTGGCTCAGGTATTAGCACTGAGTACCCTTGTGGAACACCAGACTTCACGGCTGTTATGGGCTCCTTTTTTGTTTTGTTTTGTTTTGTTTTGTTTAGTTTTTATGGAACCAGGGATTGAACTCAGGCCCTTGTGCTTGCCAGGCAAGCACTTATTCTACTGAGCTATCTCCCCAGCCCCCTCTTATAAGGATTCTTAACACTGAATAAATTGTGTACATATTTTTAAATTGTTGCCACAATCATCAGGAAGACACATTCATAAAGCCAGGATTAGTGCTCTGCTATTAATCACTGATGAGGGCCTGGTGGAATGGCTCAGTGGTCTAAAGCGCCTACTTGGGAAAGCTTGGGCGGCTTCAGGGACCGTGGTTCGATCCCTGGCACCACATGCTGCGCCAGCCCTGCCCTCGGGGCGGGCTGAGCCGGCCATGAAAATGAGTGAATAAACAAACAAAAGTTCTGAAACAAGAAATAAATAAATAAATTTTTAAAAAAATCAGTGATGACTGCTAACAAATAATTAGTGAATAAATGGATGATTTAATAATAAAAAATGATCTGATTCCCACTAGGCACTCAGAAAGCGTCACAGTTCCCTTCATGAGCAAATTACATAAAAATAACTTTTCACCTAAATACTACTCCTACATTCACTGTTACTTAGACATAACCACTTTTATTTTCAGGTAATACAGTAGTATTACTTGTGTTTCTATTTTTGTGTGTTTGTTTTCTGATACTTTATATGCTTGACATAATATCCACACAAAGCTATAGAATGTTCTGACTTTAGTAGTTTGGAAGAAGTTTTTGTCTCTGGAATATATGGGGCTATTTTTTTGAACATAATTAATACCTGGTACTTCCTATAGGCTTGACACATTTCAGCCTCTGTGGTAAGCATTTATTCTATCAGTCATCCCACAAGCTAGTCACCTTTATTATTGTTCCTATTTTAAAGATAAAGGAGAAAGGGACTATATAAACTTCAAAAATTATTAAAGATCATTTACAAATGCCATTTATATTTATAAAGGTAAATCATTAGGGTATATGTTCCCTGGAACCTGCCTTTAAGTCTAGGCTTTTCTGATTTTATACCAAGTTCTTAAGCATGTTTCTTTTCTTAAAGTGAAATTAACATGTTTGTCTCATGACAAAGAAAATCCCTCCAATATTTTCCTTTCCAAATATCCTTGAGTTTCATTAAGGTCTACAAATAAGGAAGATAACGCTGAGAAGTTTGAAATCTAAAATTAAGGTTAATAATAACAGTAGCTTCTCTTCATAGTGGCCTTCAAAGATCCTATGTACTGTCTCACATATATTATTTAATCCCCATAAAATAAATCTGCTAGGTTTTATTACCACCACCCCCCAGCTTAAAGATGAGAGAATGAGTTTATTAATGTTAGTTACATTTTCTAAAATTTAACTGCTACCTATGGCTCTTTAAAAGTAAATTGAAAATGAGCTTTCACATCTGTATGACTTCTAGCCTCAGGGCTGAACTTAGCCAGTGTGCACACCCAGCCCTCACCCTGCTCCCCACTTCCACTACTGGCCCTGGGAGGCTGAGATTCTTCCCAGCTCGGCCTCCAGAGCAGTAGCTCAGGCACAAGCTCGGGCTGTCCTTGGACACTTGTCTCTCAGAAGCACTGGGAAGTACATCACGATGTACATAAGACTATAAGCCCAATTGCGGAGCTCTGCACTCAGGGTAGGGTTCTGTAGGAAATATAAAACTTCATTTTAATTGATACATACTATTTGTACATGTTTATAGAGTGCAATATGATAACTCACTCTGTTTAATGATCCAGTTAGAGTAATTAACATTTACTTTAGCATTTGTCTTAACTGGATGCCGAGAATTATTTTCTTTTTGGAGATATACAATACTTTGAAATATATAAGTTGTGGTATCTGTACTTAGCCTATCATGCTGCAGGTCACTAGAACTCTCCTCCTACTCCTATTGGTCACATGTGACCTCCTCCTCCTCCTCCTCTCTCAGCCTTTGGGGGCCAGTGTTCCACTCTTGGCTTTTATGGGATCAATGGAGTTTCAAACCATAGTGTGCCCACTGACTAGGAAGATCGTGACTCTAAGTTCACGTTGGGTTTTAGCCATTCCGTCTGAGAGATGATTTTTGTTTAAAAGCTATTGCTTATCAGGGCCTGCTCACATTTTCTACTTAATTTTTGGAAAAAACTCAAATTTCTGAAATTTGGAGGCTCAGATAGTGAAATAGTATCACAATCTGCTAGCATTCTAAAATGTTATTTAAGACTGTGTACCATTTACTCTGTTACCAAACCCTACTGTCTTTTAGCCATAGAGTTGGAATGTTTTATGGTTTCATTTGGTGGTTTTTTAGAACCTCTCTCTGCCTCTCTCTCTTTTTCTGTCTCTCTATATTTATATATTTGTGTGTCATGCATGGTTATTTAGCTATGTCTATACATATGTCTCTACACATATTTGTAAGTGTATATACATATGATTAACTTAAAATATAGGATATATATACATGTATATACACATATATTCAAGAAAGGTAATAGTGTAGGAAGTTATTGCTACTTAAAGGGAGACATAAAATAGTCTTGGTTATAAAAAATCATAATAAATGTCCCGTGTACTTTACTCAATACAAGAGTCTTAATTTCCTGTACTTATATTGTCAGTGACCTGCATTATAATAATCATGCTAAACTCTGTTTTGCAGTCAGTCAACTTGCTTATCTGGATGACTATGTAACATAAATCCTTGCTCAGCTTCTATTGTGTTTCTTTCTATGGCTTTGAACTGACATTAAAAGGGCCCTAGATTCTAGTATTTGGGCTTAAGTAATGGAGCAAGTTTATTTTTCTCTCTTGAAAAATTGCCACCATTTCCTTTCTATCCATACTGTTTGGAAACCATTTTTCCCATGCAGACCTCAATAGGAGCTATTTGCTTAGGAACCTACATTCTATTTTTTTAAAGAATTTTTATTTTATTTTATTTTATTTTATTTTATTTTATTTTATTTTTTTCTTGTTTCAGAACTTTTGTCTGTTTGTTTATTTATTTTTATGGCTGGCTCAGACTGCACTCAGGGCAGGGCTGGCACAGCATGTGGTGCCAGGGATCGAACCGCGGTCCCTGCAGCCGCCCAAGCTTTCCTAAGCAGGTGCTTTAGACCCTGAGCCATCCTGCCGGGCCCCAGGAACCTACATTCTAAGCAAAATTTTGCAAAACGTCCCAACTGAACCCAGGCCATTAGCAGCAAACCCCGCAGAGGGAGCTCTGAAGCCAGCTTCTGCTTGCAGATCCCTGCAGGTGGCAGAGCTCCCTGGCTGTTGTCACTGCCAGGCCTGAATCTGTCTTCCCCTCTGATGGTCTCGAGCACTGGTGGTGAACTCAGGACACGCACGCTGCAGCAGGCTCTGGTCACCGAAAGCTCTAGAAGGCCACCATCTCTTTGGGGGACTCGCAGGTTGCCGTCTTGCTCCTGCTGAGTGAAGCTTGACATGTGCATTCAATTTCCTCATTAAGTACTGGCACAGAAATCCTAGTGGCCCCGCAGCCATTTGGCCACAGGCTGCCCAACATGGGACTTAGGAACTCAGTTTGGGCAGCTCACACTTAAATCAATTGATCCTCCGTTATCATTCAGATCTAAGATGGCCCCTCCCCAAAGTTAAGTTGTTTGGAGGGAAATTGATGAGTTTAGTGGCTGAATGTGTTGTTAGGAGGTGGCGCTGGGTTCAAGGTGCTTCTGGGCTCTGAACATGTGTGTTCTTGTTCCTGGCTCCTACTTTCTCCTTCTGATTCCTGTCTGCTATGGTTGAAGTTTTCCATTGCTGTGCAGGGTGTACCCAGGGCAGTATGGCATGTTGAACTGGGGCTTGAACCTGGATCCTTGTGCTGCCAGACAGGTGCTCAGACTGCTGAGCTATCTCTCAGTCCATCCCCACCACCCCTGTGCCTTTCTAATGAGTTATTTCTTCCCTGGAGGCAACTGACTATCGATTCAAAGTCCGAGGAAGAAATGGGCCAGAAATGAATCTTTCCTCCTTTACACTGTGGGTACTGGATATTTTCATCATAGTGTGAAAGTGTCAGAAATAATAATCATAATAATAATAGCTCAGTGGACTAACGAGCCTGCTTAGGGAAGCTTAAGAAAATTCAGGGACCGCAGTTCAATTCTCAATGCCACACGCCACCCCAGTCCTGCCCCCAGGATGGGGGGAGCTGGTCACAGAGTCTTGGTGTAGGGGCACACACATATAAGCCCAGCACTGGGTAAGTTGAAAAAAAGAGGATCACTATGAGTCCCAGCTGTGCAGTGAGACCCTGTATCAAATATATAAAAAAGTGGCTAAGATACCCGCCTTATAGAAACAGGCAGAAGAACAAAGAACAGTGGGGTGTCAGTGGCATTGGAGGCTCCTCTCCCTAACAAAAGCAATGAAAGGCTTGAGTGTTTACTTGCCAGGCCTTGTGGTAAGGGTTCTTATGTTTCTCTTTTGTTTCATTAAATTATTTCAAGAATCGCATAGTCTAGGTACTATTATTACTATTAGCCCAGGCCATCTTCTAAGTTATTTATATGTCTCAATTCACTAAAAAATAATGTGTTGTGTATGTTAAATTATTCACATGTTTCACAGATGAGTAAACTGTAGGTGGGAAAATTTCATAACATTCTGAAGTTGGAGGCTAGGAATACAGATCAGTGGTAGTGTTTACCTGGCAACATGAGACTCTCAGTTCTGCACTTGGCACTTTGAAATATGCAAACAAAATCAGCACCAGAAACCTTTGTGGACTGCGTGATGCACAAAGTCTGACTCAGACCCAGAGGTCTATTTCAGATCCCATACACTGGACCACAGCAGAGTTGATCCTTCAAGAACCTTGTTCAAGTCAAACAGCTGGGCCGCAGTAGATCCAGAAAAGAAGCAGAAGTCTGCAGTCTGACACTGGGGAGATTTCCCAGCTTGCCTTGTGGTTGACAACTTACCTGATGAGTCTAAACAACCTTGAACTTCTCAATGTCTCCCTCCTTCTCTGGGTGTGGGCAGGGCCCCAAGGTTTCCATCTAATGAGTGAACGTGGCAACAGTAAGGTGATGTCATTTCCAAGATTAGGAAAAGTGAGACCACGGCCTCCACCTTGCTTGCACTCATTCAGTCTCGCTGAGGGGCTGGTTTTGATGAAGCAAGCTCTCATGATTTTAGACCCACAGGGAGAGGCCTGTGTGGAAAGAAGTGAAGAAGCCCTCTACCCAGAAGCCACTGAGGAAAAGCGATGCTTAGTGCAGCCATTCAACAAATATTTGAATCCTGCTGAAAAGGCACAAATGTGCTTGAATTAGATTCCTCTGCACTCCAATTCAGAGATCTCTATAGCTTCTCCCAACATCTCAGTTATAGCTTTGTGGGAGGCCACGTGCCAGATAATCAATGCCCGGATTTCTGACCTACAAAAATCAAGAAATAACCACTTGTGTCACTTGAAATTGCTAGATTGGGGGATGATTTATTATGTGGTTAAATAATAAGTAATTCATGCTTTCTTGGTTCACTCAGAGAAACAACTAGCATTGAGATAAGGATTTCACGAAGCATCTAAAGAATCTGCCTATAATTATTAAATTCTCACTTTGAAATAAAAATGCATTTTATACTTAATTTAAACTAGGTACACATTATAAATCAAGCATAAGGTAAATATAAACCTTCAATCCTCATTACTTTGTGAGGGCATTTGTAGAGAAGCATAATTATGTTTATAATAGTCTCAATAGTGGGGTCTTAACATTCCTTTCCAGATGTTTTCCTAAACAACTGTTTAACCTTTTCCTAGGTCCCTCTTTATTCTGATTTTGCCTGTGTTCTGGAGCTCGCAGTATCATCCAATTTTTTCTAAGCATTTTCATTTTGTACTCACACTGTTTCGGCTTTATGATTTGCATGTCTCTTTGATCAGAGCCCGTGTCTCATTCTGACAGCGATCCATCTCTGCTTTTCTGAGTGTACACTGCACTTCAGAAGCAGAATCTACAGGTGACTTTTCATAATACCTGCTGTGCAAATGCTTGCTGCTTCAGATCACTTATCACTGGAGGCTCGGTTCCTTTTATTGCTTTTATGACCCATTAAGATTTCGGCTATTTCAATGCTGAATCTTCTGTGTTTCACTTATGTTGAGCAACAGAGGGCAGAATATGTATACCATCAGTTCATGATCAGTTGCACAATAAAACTGGGTTCCTTTCCATCCAACATCCCCCAAAGGGGCTCATGGTCATATCATTAGATAGCCCCCAGCATGTGCACATGTGCACACACAGAACACACACCCCACCCAATTTCATCAGATGAACCTGTTATTCTAAATGTTTAGCCCTCATTGTAAACACAAGTAGATCAGTCAAGCTGAGTATATTACATGAGATCCACTAGAAGCTTGTCTTTCACATGTGCAGAAATATATGTTTTAAAGAAGAAGAAGAAGAAGAAGAAGAAGAAGAAGAAGGAGAAGGAGAAGGAGAAGGAGAAGGAGAAGGAGAAGGAGAAGGAGAAGGAGAAGGAGAAGGAGAAGGAGAAGGAGAAGGAGAAGGAGAAGGAGAAGGAGAAGGAGAAGAAGAAGAAGAAGAAGAAGAAGAAGAAGAAGAAGAAGAAGAAGAAGAAGAAGAAGAAGAAGAAGA